>PTEX01000068.1:2123269-2219857 GCA_003342815.1 Eudromia elegans
GCGCGGGGAGGCGCCCCGTGTCCGCRGCCCTCGGCTGCCCCCGGCCCCGTGGCGGGTTAGGGACGAGGGCTAAAGTCTCCCTAGGTAAACGCGGGCACCAAAACACGCACACACACCCCCCCACACCCCGGATTTTTTCTTGACAGCGCTAATGAGCTCGAGGGAGACTTGTGTAAACATTATTAAGTGCAATAAACGCATGTCAGCATTAGGCAGCCTTGTGTGGAAACGTCAGGAGAAAAGCCGTGGTGAGCGCTTTCCGGGAACGTCTTTCTAACTTCGTGCTCCTGGTGTAATTCGCCTCGCACGGGGCCCTTGTCTCTGGATGATTGGTGGCGATAACGGATGGGTCGGGAGGAGAGCGGCTGGGTCCGTCCCGCTCCCGGGTCCGTCCCRCTCCCACTCGCGCGTGTCCGTGTGCGAGGAGGCAGCGGGAGGCCTGGCGGCCGCGCCGACCTCATTACGGAGCTGCCAGTTCCTGACCGCYGGCTCCCACTTCCTGAGGCAACATCTGGCTGCAGTAACAGCAACGGGAGGAAATAAATAAACAAACCCAAACTCTGATCACACGATCGTGCGTGCTCCGCCTGCGGCGGCCTTGCTACCGCCGCATTCGGGAGAGCTCCGTGCGCGGAACCAGAGCTGCGCCAAGGCGGACGCTTCCTGCCGTGCTTCCCAAGGCGGGGATCTGGCATTCCCAGGGATCTGGCATTCCCAGGCCTCTGCAGCACGTCCCACGGGGAGCGTCTTAACCGCAGAGCGGCCGAGGTCGGGAGGGACCTCCAGGGATCTCCTCGTCCCACCCCCTGCTCCAGCAGGGACACCCCGAGCACGCGGCACCRGGTGAAGCTTCTTAATCCGTCTTTTATTCACAGGAACATGAGTGGGTTTTTTTGTTGTTTTTTTTKGKKKTTTTTTTTTCTTTTTCTGTGTGGTGAAGCTGAATRATGTGACTGGGAGATAAGAAAAAAAATCACATCAAGCTGAATAATATGAGTTTTGGAGATTAAAAAAGATCTTTTGCTGGCCAAGAATTTTCACAATTTCATCAGACATCACTTCAAAGGGGTAATGGTGGTTTCAGGAAAAAAGAAGAGAAGCCATAAAGGGTATCAGATTTAAATGCTACAAGATGCGAATGAAACGCTGAGGAGAAGTTTTAAAACATCTAGGACTGAGTCTTCACATGTTTTCTGCATCTGTTTCATATGGTGTGACAACTCCAGCTTACAAGCTGTTGCCGCAGTTGCTTTTGGAGCTGTGYGCCACTTTTTTCCATATCCTCGCTCGCACACCAATGTGTATCTAAATATACGTGCATGTGCACGCTCAGAGACGAACGCAGAGTGACTCAGCCTTATGCTCCCCTTGCCTAATCAGTTCCCCGAGCTCTGGTACAGTTCTCTTATCTTACACTCCTAACCCCTCTTTTCCACGCTGCTTTTTCACTGCAGTGCTGCCATGCCAGGGACAGGGAACCGAAGCCGCCTCCGAGGGGCTCCTTGGCAGAGGATGATGCTCAGCTAAGCGCGGTCGGTTCAGATGGTGGGAAGGTCAACCCCTCCGGTGAGCACCACGGCTGCTGGGGCTTCCGCGCTGGCCGCGCACTGGTCCTGGGGAATGCCCAGTGCTGGTCCCAGGGAATCYTTTTTCCTGTCACTCAGGGCTAAGGAGGATCCAAAAGTCCTGCGAGCTGAAAYCGTGGCTGGCCAGCACGGGGAGTGCTGTGGCAGCCGCCCCCAGGATGAGCGTTGCTTTCAGGCTCATTTCTCCCATGCTATGGACTGGCGTTTGTAGTAACTGCGGTGGGTGCGGGTTGGGTATTTATGGCAGTAACACCTCAACTCAGCACCYTTGAGTTCCACCTTAGCCGAACTTCCCCTAGTGTTCCCAGGGAAAGCCCTCAATTTGGTTTTCCCATTCCACTGTTTTTCTCTCCCTTACRAGAATTTCTTAGGAAGCTCGGTGTCCGTGCCAGAGGAATCTGAGCTCAGTGCTGCTTTCATCTACGCTCATATCAGGTTTGCTCTGAGGCTTTTTCTTTATTCCTGTCACAGCATGGACAAACTTCCAGATCTTTTCTTGATTTCTTAGCAGCTGTCCACTGGAATTCCTTGTGGATCCTGGTTTCCAGGCTTGCTGGGTGCTCCTCTTTTAGATCCTCCCATTCAGTTGGTAGGGAGAGTGATGATCTTGTTAAGTAGGGCAAACTTCCTTGAATCAGCACAGGATCTCTGGATAATCCTTTCATACCTGGCTCCCAGCTTCAAGTGAAATGTCTGTGCCTATTAAGTCCTCAAGGAGAGGATTGAATATTTTATATGAATTCTATTCAAGATGCTCTTGTTTTCCTCACAGTTCAGGAAAGATGAGTCAGACTCCTCCTTTACACTGTAAAGAAAGAAAATAGAACAAGCTGGGAGTATGGAAAGTGACTGGATGTTCTGGTCAAATTTTATTAATCAGTTTTTTTTCTGCCATTAGCCAATATCCAGGCACACAGCTCACTTCTATTTTTAGAAACATCACCTGGGAGTTAAAAAAAAAAGAAAAAAGTATCTGTTGTGGTCAAAAACATGTAACAWATGTTACAAAACAAGAAAGTTACAAAATGCTGTGGACCAAAGAAATGTTCCTGACACAGCGGCAAGGACTGTACTGAGTCCTGAGACTCAAATGGGACTGTTTCAAAACACAAATTCGTGATGCTTCTATAGCCTCTTTCTCTCAGAGGGAGAGAGGCCTCGTACCCGTGCGCATTAAGGAGGTTAATGACACTTTCCCCACGTTTTGTCCAGGAGATCTCTTGGTGACTTTTATGTCAAAAATGAACTCGGAGGTAAAGAACAATGCAAGCCGTGAGTGAATCCTTTATGAAAAGTCACTGCAAAAACAGTTTAACACAGGGAATTTTACAATCTGCTGGTGCAGGTCAATAACATGGTAATGTGCATTCAGTGCATTCATATATACGATTACAAACGTGAAAGCAGAAATTAGGGACTTCCTAAAAGTAGCTGCTGTTGTTTGCCAGTCTCAGTTGCAGACACACTCATCTTAGAGACACTGCAAATGAATACAAATATAAAGGAGTTTTGGCTGCAAGCTACTTGCTATGGACCTGGGCAGGGGGGTGGTCAGCTGATTCCCAGGAGGATCCCATGGGGAATAACAGTTTTTGGCCATTTGGAGGTAAATGACGTCTATGTGAAACATTTGCCTATGCAAAAGGAAGGTTTACCAGAGAACGTAGCGTTTTTTGATACACAAGGACCATCAGCAGCAGCTTTTAAAATAAACTGACATAAAGAGCCTTCCAGATATCTGTTATTGCATGATCTAGAGACATCAACTTGTATAGAACTGCAAAAAGGTTGTGATTCAAAATCTAAAATGACTTTCCTTAATGAAAAGCATTATGTGCTGAAAGGCAAGAAAACCCCATGTCCTTCAGGATTTCAGCTGGTGATTTTGAAMCCTCAACCATTGCAGACAGAGAAATCCAGAACCCTGCTGAGCTTCAGGATATTTCTGCRCACCTAAATGAACATTTATTACAATAGCCAGTACTCAGCAAAGGACATGATATGAATCCTAAGGAATTAATAAAAAAAAAAATCAATCTCTGGCAATATTTTTTTTCCTAAACATTGGGAAGAGGAAGAGTTAAGTCTGAAGAGAGAGCTTGAGGCATGAATTTTGTGTCTGCCATGCTTGCTAGGTAATAGAGATGGTCTGTTATATTTGGAAATAAAAAATAAGCTGTGGTGCAATCAGACCATCATGCATGATAACTGATGGTGGCAGCTGAGATGATAGGAGTGTTTGCAGCTACAAATACTCAGCTGTGATTCTTTTAGGCTTCCGTGCATCAGCTGGTCTTCTATTATCTGCTCAGGAATTGAACTATGCAACATAGTAGAATACATAAGTAGAAAATAAAGCTAATGAAAGCTCTGACCAGTGTAATTGATATTTTAAAGCCTTTTATGGACTAAAGCAGACCAGGAGCTCAGTGCTGGCTTACCAGGGGCACCCACAGAAGAGAGAGAAGGAAGGAGCTGGAGCAACTACTGTTTGTTGTGTTGGAGTTTTCTTGAAGGATAGTGAGAAGATTGGGAGAGATGATTAAGTGCATTGTGTGTGAAGGACTATTCCGGTAGTTCCCATGATGGATTGGCAGGGTGTATCAGGTAGTAAGTGTAATAAGGAGGCAATCTAAGGAACATGGAGGAGCCTTTTGAGGGAAAAGATTGTAAAGGTTTTTAAGGAGTTAGGATTTAAAATTGCAGAAACCAATGCAAGGAATCACATCACCTTGCAGGGGCCCATAATAAATTATAATGAACTGGAGCCTTAGTTACAGGGAAAAAAGATATATCAGATAGCAATATTTCCACAAGTGTGGAAATAAAGAGATCCGGCTAAGGTACCTAGAATTATCCAATAAGGAAAAACTTGATCCAGACTGAGGAAGAACAAAAACCTAAGTTACTGGAAGACAGATGTCTAATCAAGCTGTGTTTACATTTCTGGATCTCTGTCATGCATCTGTGACAGCATATAATTCCTCTGACGTTCCTGCCAGATCTTCTCCTGAAGAAAGMCCAGTAGGAGCAGATCAGTGGTTTTGGAGAGTCACAGCTTAAG
The DNA here is from genome assembly GCA_003342815.1 of Eudromia elegans. Taxonomy (NCBI): domain Eukaryota; kingdom Metazoa; phylum Chordata; class Aves; order Tinamiformes; family Tinamidae; genus Eudromia; species Eudromia elegans. The sequence goes on from PTEX01000068.1 coordinate 2,127,920, forward strand.
CCATGAACTCAAATACTTGGCCAACGCAGATACTTGATTGCAAAACTGAAGCTTTTTGTTCCTGCAGGCTGATGATTGGAGCTATGGCGTTCACAGCTTCCATGGATAACACTGCCTGCTCCTTTACAAAGCACCGCCCAAAAGATGTTACCAGAAACACTGAGTATATATAATTTTTTCTGACAGTAGGCAACACCAAAGTACATTCTTTGAAGTATTTCTTAGCCCAGGACCAAAGGATGAAAGCCTGGGGACAGYTGCACATTCACTGATATTGCGGTTCGGCCCCACAAGCTGCATGTGCTGGCAGAGGCGCGTGAATGGCAGTTATAAGTCAAAGCTTTAGACATCTCCAGACAAGTATGAACTAATGTCTGTCCTGCAAGTAATGGAAGGGATGGACTGTGTAAATCACGCCCAAGATCCATGCTTAGAGCTCTGATCAGGGAAGAACAACAAATCTATGCTATAAAGGTCTCTGTGTCATCTTTTCGTATAATACCAGTGAGCCCTCAACAATSCATTACTGTTGTGCTAAAATTATTTTTGGATTCCTGCTTCTTGAGAAACTTCTGTATTTATCAAAAAATGGCAAGGACTTTTGCACCTACACAGGTGCCAGACACACACAAAAAAATGCCAGAGACCTAGGGCAATAGTTCAGAAGATGGACCGATATATGAGTCAGAAGTAACCATGCCTAGCACAGGATGTCAGAAAGAAATGAAAATGTTGCGTTTGCCCTGGAAAAAAACATACCCAGAATTTGCAAGTATGTAACTGTAAGCAACGGAGACTGAATCTTAAAGAGAACTCCAAATACCTGAAGTCTTCAGCACATCACGTACACAACGACTGGGCCCGACTTACAAGTTACAGGCTCTGTACTCGCCGCAGTTTTAGTACATCTGAAAGGTGAGCTCCCAAGAATGACCACAGAAATCAACCTTGGTAAATAGCAGATACTCTGGTGTCTGTAGGAGAAATTTAGTAGGAGTTACTATATGCTGAAATTTCCATTGCTGAATTTCTACCAAAAAAAAAAAAAAAAAAAAAGAAGAAGAAAGCCACAGAAATCAATGTGAACACAAACAGGGATGAATGTGGTTTTATTAATTGGTCTTTTTTTCTGTCTTTCTTTTTTTGTTGTTTTTTTAATGCTATTGTCCCTGAGTGGGGAGTCAGGGACAGTAAGTCCTACCAGGACATACAGAGGTCTCAACATATTTCTCCATGGCTCTACTGCCTGCATTTAGCTTCCAGGGCAGATGTGCAGGACTGCAATCACCCTTTAAACAAAATTCCTATAACCTAACTCCCTTAAGTGGATAGCGTGGAGCACAGTATGGAAAGATATTTTCAGGCTACTGATTTTAACAGTTACTTACTGCAGTTTTTACAAGTTAAGTGCTGCATGGATGCATATAGTGCACCTGCCTTCCCAAGCACCTTAGGGATTAGTAACAAATATTTTATTCATAGAGGATCCAGAGCGGTGGCTGACTGTGTCCTCTAGTATGCCCTTGGACTGAGATATCAGAGGGTAGAGGTAGAGCTGGAGAGAAGCCTAGGCAGCCCCGCCGGCGCGCACCTCGTAGCTCCGTTGCTGCTGCAGACGTCGGCGTGGAGGAGGACAGGCGCTGCGGGAGCCTGTCCGCAGCCCTGCGGACGCGGCCGATCCGAGGGCACTGCGCAGGCTGCGGCCCAGGCGTCTGCCCTCCCCCGGGAGAGGAGCCCCGTGGCCGGGCCGGGGTCCCGCGTGGTGCTCCACGCCTGTGGCRTGGCGGCAGAGCCAGGCTGGGCGCCAGTTCTACATCCACAACGTCGGCGTGCTCTGGGCGTCTTTGCAGAGGATCACACTGAATGTTAAATATTTCATTCTTTTGTGCTTRTTTTAGAAGAAATCAACTCCACAACAATACAAACGAGGAAGCAATGCACGAGAAAATCGCTTGAGCTTAGGTAATTGAGATCTTAGGCAGAGTTGTTTATCTATGGAGAATAAAACATGGCAATTTATCTGTGTTAACCTTTGACTACATTTCTAGTCACATGGAACAGCTTATTAAAAATAAGAAAGAGTGATGTATAGKGATAGCAGCTACACTGAGGGGGTTTGCAAAATCAGGCTGTCACTGTTGCTTTCAAMCCAACGATGTCACTTAGAGTCTCTAACTAATTTCAATGAGTTTTATATCAAGCCTAAGGTCGGCCTCCTCGGCTGTCATAAATACAGTTGCTACTTGTTATTATTTACACTGTAGTTCTTTTCAGAGTGTGTTTGAGGCCTGTATAGGAAGGAATTGGCACATGTTTTGTGCCAGTATAGGAAGAAACAGACGTATTCCTGTGGGGCTAAGATGTGCCATCCTCGCTCGAGAAGAGCTCCCCGTGGCAGCTGGAAGTGCTCAGCGCTGCCCAGCTGCACCCCGTGCTCGCAGCTCAGTGCGGTTTGCCRTGCAGCAGTCTGCCCTTTACAGGGAACAGTGCAAGGACTGTCCGGAGTCCCATCCTGGGGGTGGAACGGGGGCGAGGAGGGGCTGAGCTGCGCCTCCCCGGCCAGCACCCAGCAGGCGTGGGGCCCGTGCGCTGCGGGACCGTGCGCTGCGGGCTCCCCCTTCCGTCCCAGCCAGCTGCGATGGGGCCCTGGCTCGCTGGAAGGGAACATGTGGCGCCTCGCTGCATCCTGAAGGCGCTGCCTCCTGCAGCCTCTCCTCTTCAAACGAGCGCTGCGGGGCTGCGCTCCTCCGCGGCAACGTGTTCTTTTGGAACGGGGCATTGCCCAGACTGCAACGAATTCCTCATCAACAGAAAAAAAAGGGGTTAATGAAATTAAAAATATTATCGTAAAGGAACGCTTAAAATTAAACTGAAAAAACAGGAATCTACACAAGACCAGTCTAYTCTCTCCACAGGCACCTCTGATGTAATTTCATTGGTGTTTATCTGAGTGAAATTTTGTTTAAATAGTCATCAGTTCTTATAAATCTGAAAAATACTGCTTGGAAATATTTATGCATATGATATTTTTATACATATATATCTTTAGATTAGGTTTTTATATATGTAAGGTTAATTTTTTAGTTAATGGACTTCCTTTTCAATTAATATAAATCCGAAGCTTTTATCTCTGGTGAATTCCAAGAGCAAGAATGAGCTTGCTGTGACTGACTTTCAAATATAATAAAGAATTCATTTTGATAAAAACTATTTATAAGAAGTGTTTTTACTTCCCAATTTTCTGCCTCCTTATATGGCGTTCTGTCCTTTCCCCTAACAGATTCATTCATCTGTTTGTTAAGTCTTGTCTTTCAGACTATATATACCCTTTGAGGAAAGAGAAATCATCAGCTAAATGTTTTTACAGTCCACAGCAGAGTACAGTCCTGACCTGGCTAGTCTTTGGCATTGGAATATTTTGGAGAAATTTGTTATTCATTATTCTTGTGCATGATATATCAAAGAAAAGTTCCACTGGTCTCATATTTTATCAAAGGTTATTTTGTAATCTACCTCAAATATATTACCCTCTGAGTGCTCGGTTTACAGCAYGGTACCTACTACAGTCCAGTCATGGTATAGATTACACAGAATACGGGCTATGATGAAGCATGACCTGAGGAAGTACTGCACCATTTGCAGACTTGTGGCGTTAGCACAAGTGACACGCCATGATGACGTGTTTTCTTTGGTGGGACACTGCTCGGTAGCAAACTTACRAAACCAAATCCCCTGTTTCTCAAAAGGCAGTTAGAGGACCATCAGCAGTGGCGGGTCTCTGCATTTGCCTTCATTCAGCCGTCACCAAGGATGAGTGAGCACCCTTTTGAGTACAAAGGCACCACAGTTTCCATGCTTACTCAGTCCTGGGCCTCTGCTTGAGGCTATGCTTGGGGAAGTACAGCATACAAGAGTGGCTTTATAGTATGCATTTGTTCTCAAAAAATCCAGCTGTGACAGTAGCTGATGTGTCTTCCTAAAACATATTTGTGTGTGTGTGTGTGTACGTGTGTATGTACAGATTTGCAAGGAGACTCAAACAAAAAGCTGTGCACGTTCAATTACTTGAAAATTTATCTCATTRATAGTTTTGGACACTGCAATTAGAAATTTATCTCCTTTCTACTTTGTTTTATTCTAAGCAGCCACAAGCCACGGAACACACTCAGCCCACCAGATCTTTTCAGGAAGTGTAAGAGCTCGAGCATAGATGCTGCTTTGCATTTTTTACATCCACACAGATTCATGGAAAATGCTCTCTTTTACATTCAGTCCTTTGGATTTATTACACGCCCAAGAAAGTATCTTTAGAATTCCTTATAGGCAATGCACTATAAAAAAATGCAGTAAAATTTCAGATGTTTATATCTCAAATTTCCAAGCAGGAAGGTAGGCAGCAGAGTGATTCTGAGTCTTTTGAGCACCAGATYTTGACTACCCTGGATATATAGAATTTCATTGCATAAAAAAAAATCCTTCTTTTCAAGTTTAACATCTTAATTTATGGCTTAGAAAGCTCCTTTTAGTTCAATTTTCTGCACAGACAAAACTGACCCGTGCTATCTTTTTGCCAGTCCCCTTCCCACATTAACTTTCAAATCCGTTGGTTATTTGCAAGTAGATTTTACAGAAGTCTGAAAGATATCAATTTCCTAAAAATGTTGTGAACTTCATGTCCTGAGTGGAGGTCAGAGGCAATTTTGAAGCCACYGCAGAAGGAAAGTCAGTCATGGAGATCCATCATGTCTGGTGCTTCCATCATGTGTCTCCTACATGACCAACCCATCAGCAAACGCCAGCTAGTCTTTGGGGGTCTCACGTTCATCTGTCARCACAAATAAAATGTACATGAGGGGCATAAGAGCGAGCTGGTAGTTTGGTGTTTATGTCAGGRAGGTTTTGAACAAGGTGAGCTGATGAGATTAAAAGAATAAGATGATATTATGGTAAAGGGCAGTAAGATCAAGGCGAAAGAGCTGTGGGTGCAACAGAAGAGGAACCTGTGTAAGAGCAAACCCACCTGACTGGCGTGGTTATGGAAGAGATGTAGGACACAAGTCTATAGGAAGTGAGGCTTCCTTGGTACTCTTGTTACAAGCTGCYTACTGTAAATGTAATTGCTTGTAGACAATAGAAGACAATAATTGTAAATTACAAAATGTAATGCATGCACTGTAGTTTATGTATAATATGAGACAATATCCTTCCTGTTAACAGGCTTGAAGTTTAATGTCTTACTAGATTATCATGCCAATAATGAAGCTTAGTTATTTAAAAGAGATATATTATGGGAAAAACAATCATAGCAGCACTATTCAAGCAGTTATCCACTATACAATTTTCCCATATTTCCAAGTGGTTAGTTGTTTTAAAAGAAGCTATAATTACATTAAATACTCCCCAACACTCAAAAAATGGAATGATGTGGCTTTCCTTTATGTTGTTATCCTGCAGTAAACATTGGTAAGGTGTTCACAAGTAAAGAAAGAAACAGTCTATCAGCATCTTATTAAAATGATGACCACACAGCAGAGAAGACAAAAAAAWTTACTTTTATATTAACTATTGAAGGATATTAGTTTACCACTTTACCTCAACATYGATAATATAAATCTAGCCACTTCATCCAGATTTTCCTTTCTCTAGCTCAAGCTAGAGAAAAATTCTCATAAAAATTCATAAAAACTGATGAATTTTATCAGTGAGACAGAATCTTTTTGCCAAAAAAACCCTGTCACCTCTCAAGAAGAAAGCACTGGTTTTAGGCCTATGCATCTCCTGTACAGCTGAGGTAGCTGCAGYAATATTGCAGAAGAATGGCTGATTCCCCATTCCTTCCACCTCATTTTGGTTAGAAGTTTATTTATCTAGGTAGTATCATATTCGTCAAAGAAAACCAAAAGAGGAAAGCAACTTCAAAGGTGGGAAAGTGGTGGAAAACAACCACCAAATGTTACAAGCACTGAAATCAAAGATGCACAGATCCAGAACAAAAGTGAGAATTTCCATCTCTAATGTAATTTCCATGGGTAGTATATRCAAGCCAATGGCAATTTGCCACAGTATTAGGAAGAAAAGTCAGATTCTATTGCTAGTGAGCACCTGAGAAATAGTTTAGGTGAATGACAGAAATTTCCATCTTCATCAGAGATCCAAAAAATACAACAGAGCAGTTAAAGACTTTATTACCCAGGAACAGTGCTGAATATTTAAGGATATTCCTTCTGGATGCCTGCCCACAGACTCCCTCTGGAAACCAGCTGCTGGAAGAAAACGAGTATTCGTAAAGGAGCTAAGGAGAAAGCAAGAAGACCAGGGCAGCTGGGCTCAATAAGAGACAGAAACAGAAACAAATGGCATGGAGGAGATGGAAAAGACCTTCTTCCACCCTGCACAATGTGATAGCAAGAGAAAAGCAAGTGAGCCAATAGTATGTGTATGACGATACTAAAGCTAAATTTTGGAGGGAGAAAGAACAACACTGTTCTTGTTTTTTGTGGTTGCAATATGAGTGACATTGTACAAAGTGCAGGTGATATTTTATTAGAACATGCTAGTGTGTAATGTGTGTTCATAGTTGCATGGCTCATCACAAAGCTCTGCTCTGTTTCGTTTAAGAAAATCCTGTTATTAAAAAAAGAACTGTTATAAGTTAGGGAAGTTGCCAAACCCTAAAGAAATACTTCATGGCTAGTATTTACTCTGAAATATACTTCATGATTAAAACATACCATCTTATGGGGGGCAGGTCAACACTATAAATGCCACTTTATTTCTCAGAACACGGCATTTGAATCCAAAATTTTTCCTTCTTACCAAGACAAGAATATATTAATAATAGAGGTTAACATTATGGAGTAAATCTGTTTGGCCAAAGTAAGGTGAGCATATGGCAATATTCAGCAAAACTCATGTTAAAAAGTCCTTTTTTTCAGTGACTTTTCCCTGAGAATTTCTCACTTGGGGATATCACAGTAAGTTTCTTATTATAAAATTGAACGCTGAACAGACTTTTAGAAAGGTTATGGTGCTGGAGGGATATTTAATGGTGAAATCACTTACTGCTGTGCTCATCTCTGAGAGCAAAGGTCAGAAGTGAAATGAATTTGGTGATCTTAGATTAGTCCTCAGTGGGCAGAGGTCCACATCTGAAGTCAGCTATGTGTATAATTAGGTATAATTTCTACATCTGTTCAATAGAGGTTAATTGAACTATCATAATAATTGAATTCCTGTACTTCTGATTGTTCTATTCAAAGTGTTCCTGTGAGATCAGAGCCAAGTATTCATCATCTAACACATTTATAGGAAATTCCCATTGCTTTTGGTATTTGATTCCCGGCTTAATGAAGGGTATTGGCATTTTTCAAATGTCTGAATGTGAATGCATATGCAATATTTCAAAATACGTAGGCCAAAGGAAGAGCAAAATACAGGCAACTTGTACACAGATTCAACATTGAGAGCTTCACATATCTTAAAGGAACAGTCAAAGCTGATGGGTTGCCATCTGACAAGAGAGGAAAGAGCTAATAATCTTATCCTTGCATTCTGCTAGAAACAATTTTACTCTTTTTGTGCCGGCCTTTAAATTAAGCCTATATTATGGGCATTCAGTACACTGCATATTAGTTTGGAGCCTGACATAATAGATCTTTTTTTTTTCCTCTTCCTGCAATCACAGGTGTGCAAACATATGATAAAGCACGTGCACGAATGACGTGTGTATACTTACTCTGCTGTGTACGCAAGCAACTACATAAATTTTACAAGGCTRCTGTTCACTCATTCAGAAAACTAACACACTTTCTTTTACTGCCTCCTTATGAGGAGAAGTAGACAGGCACCACGATGCACTGCATCCATTTATACCCTCGCCTGGGATCCAGCACACGATAATACGGATTACTCTTGGCTCAGCAGACTTGTCATCCCCGCTTTTAAATTTTTAAGGGAACCTTTTTCTTTTATTTCCTTAGATTTTTGCATTCATGAAGAACACAAACTTTTGGTATTGAGTTGTTTGTGCATTGAARTAGATGAACTACAGAACTACAAAATCAGCTATTTTTCACAAGAGGTAGGAAAGATATTTTCTGTGTCCATGTAACCACAGACATCTCAGATAATACTGCCAACAAAGATATCAAAGATGGAGAGGATGTGGATTCACCAGAAGCCCTCCACATTTAGACTACTTATTAAAAATAGTCATAAATGATTATAAATTAAGAAATCAATAGTTGTAAAATAATAGCAAATAAATTGGGAAAAAATGACTGAAAAAAAATTTGGAAATGTTGGTACATTTTCTCAAATATTTTTCAAACTTGGAGCATGAGTAAACTCATCTTTCAGCTGGGCTGAACTATGTCACTTGTGGTACATCAGTTTGACATTAGCAGTATCTTGTCTTGGTCTAGCATGGGAGTTACGGGAATTCTTGTCTTTCTAGGGAGTCCRGCTCAGAGTGAGAAGTAGAAACATGGCATAAATGTATTACAATTACTAAACTGCTGCTTTGTTTTATTTCCAACTATTCACCTTCTGGCTTATAAATTATTTCTTTTTAACTAAAAMCACAATTTCTGGGGAAAACCTGGTTCTCAGGCCACTGTGTTTTAACGAAACAGAAAAGTAAGTCTATTGGAACCTACTGGAAATAGGATCAGTGTTACTAATTGATGTAACCCAGCTCTGTGTCACCTCATAAACTTTCAAACTCAGGTAGGCCATTCAGATAGAGTCCAAAGATGTTCTTATTTGAGCAAGAGGACATAGCCAAGAGTAGTGCAAAGTTCCAAGAGTGCAAAGAATRCAGAACTGATCCCGATGAACACACTTAACATTTTTTGCAACACAATCTCATAAACCAATTTTAGTGATGCAGTGAAGTTCACTGTCTGCTAAGTCATTGTGAATCATAAAGTCCCCATTTGTGTGGTATAAATCAACATAACTATTCAACAATTAAATCCACAATGAATATATTTTTTTTAAATTGCCAAGCATTATGTTTCATTTTACAAGCTTGCACATGCATTCTTTATAGCTTACTGTCATGTAATGGTTTATAAATGATACTTGATAAACAACAGCTGTATAATCTTAGAAATATTCATCAAGAGGCACATGTATCCATGGTAAATCACTTTTGACTTATACAATGCTTGTGGCTGGCATATAATCTTCTAACTGTCTGCATGTGGAACATAATAGGACATGGCACTATGCTTCTGTGGGACCAAAATACATTCATAAAACATACTTGGGTATCAATTGCAAGCAAGAGTGAAAAGAAGTTTGTCCAGTGCAGTTCTGAAGTGTATATCTCATAGCAGAAGCTATATTTATGGTATACCACTATGCAAATTTTCATACTACTTATTTTTAAATTGAACTTCTTTCCACTTCCTTTCACAGTTTACTGACACTGATACTTAAAGCTTAGTGAAGATGTGGTAGTAGRGATTGCTTTTGGCCTCTCACGAGCTAAAACATGCTGTAACTCCTGTATATCTCTCAGCTGCTGGCCTTCTACTAATTCCCTAGATTATGTCATAATTTATTTCCTAYCTATTAATGTATTTCAGATCTCAGAAAAGTTCTTGTGAAGCAGAATACAGAATAAGARTGTTCGGTTATTCTTTCAGATGCCTATATATAACACCTGCAAAGCTGGATGCCGTGGTCTTTATGCCACAGTGAGTTTTGGAGTGGATAAATAAGGAATGCAATCATTCACACASCGATGGCAAGCTGGTGCTGTTGCTGTTACATAGCAGTTGGTCTAAGGACTGGAAGTGGACTGTGATTTCTACCTTCAGGCTCTTCACTGAAGGGAACTGCTTGTTCCAGCAGTGGCATCTCTGTTTTATCAAGATCATGCTGTTTATATTTAATGTTTATACTCTTCAGTTACAAGTATTGCTCGTGAAAYATCACTATTTATGCTTTCTTTATATCTTTGGAGAGAACCAATGTCTAAGGTACGAAATGTATCTTCTCCACTCACACAATAATAATTTCCATGACATAGCTTAACCTTTTTTTTTTTTAAACTGTGATTCATCTCACCTAACTATCTAAGAGTAAGATACCTAAAATAAACCCATCATCTAGGGTGCCTTTAATATCTCATGGAGAGAAAAGACAAACTAAGAGTACAATTAAATCCATCCTAAATAGTGACTAGGAAGAGCAAACCAACCTTCTTGTCGGAGGGTCCATCTCTATAGTAGACTCTAGAGGGAGCCTGCATGACCAGAGCAAAGAGGAGATTCCAGGGCAGGCTGCATGCGGTGAGAGCTGTCAGCTGTGCTGCTTTTGGGCTCCRTGCAATCCCTCACCAGCCCGCCGACACACGCACAGCTGCCCTTGACTCCTTGCCTGCAGAGCACACGGTTACCGAACGGCCAAATTTCCTGTAATGCCAAGATGTATTTCAGGAAAGCAGCCTACTTTACCTGCTCTGCTGTATCCACCCAAAATTAATATAGAAATGAATCCTTTAATAGAAAAATARTTTTAGTTTGATTAATGTGAAGTAYGGAAATATCTGTTTTCAGGCGACCCCAAAGAGCTAGAACTTTTGAGGATGATGCTACCTAAATAGGCTTTCTGCTGGTGGTTTATCTCCATGATATTCACTTATGAGAATCTGCTCTCTCTGCCATTCTGCTGTGCCAAAACATCTTGGGGTTTTGACAGAGTTAAAGGATTCTCTTTATATATCCTCTTATCTCCACGCCAAAKAGAGGGAAGGCGAGAGCATATCTTATACTCTCTGCTTACAGAGGCAGAGAAAAGTAAGAGCTCTGGACAAAGGAGATGCTGCAAAGAAAGGATCATGTCAGCCATATTAAGAGAGGAATTTGGGGCTAAGAAGAAAACTGTATCCCCATGAGACAGATTGTGGAAAACTCAGTACTCTTTCTCTCATCTGTCAAATTCAAGTTTGAAAATATGATTCGTGAGAAAACAAATTGGATAATTTTGTTTCTTTCTCACCAGAATTTTTCATTAGTAAGTGTAGAAGTTACATTTTCTTAGCCATTTTTTTAAACTGGAGTCAGTTTAACAAATTCATTGGCACCTTGTCTCTTGTGTTGACATCTCTCATTTTATCTGTATGCTGTTTGCATGCTTACTGTGAACAGCTATGACCCCTGCCATATATTTACCCCTTTAACTTGTTTTAGGCTTTTTCAACATCTACAGGATGCTCTGCAGCTTTTTTGCTTTTTTTATCATTTCTATAGCCTGTGAAAATACAKTTTGGATGTTTGGATGTGCTAAATCTGGTCTAGGAGTTGCTGAGTTCATTTGATCCTGGAAAATATGCAAGAGTTCTTATCGCTCATTGCCTCTGCAGAAGTGACAGCAAGTGGTAAAAGTAAAAGCACAAATCTGAATATCTCTTAAGTAAGTAACCAGCTAAATTYGTATGTTGAAAACAACACAGAAAAAGTCAAGCATGCATGATTCAATATATTTAGAAGTCACACCCTAGTTAAGCGTTTACGCAACACTGCCAACAAAATAGGACAAAAAGTCTTTACAGAATAAGTTAGCTCRAATTATTTCTTTAGTGTACAAGATCTTCCCTACTGAGTACATGAAATCTCTGACAGGTGATACAGAAGAAACATGAACACTACAGATCCCCCACTTAGGACTCTTGCTGGTCATGAAAGTTGATCACTCATTGCTGTTGTTTTCTGCCTTTAAGTAGTTACTAAACTATAGGAGCAGTTTCCCATTAATCCCATTTTAATTTATTTTGTAGAAGCTTTTAATGAGGAAATATGTCAAAACTACATTACAGGCACTGGATCACTCTAATCCACATGCTTGTTGATTGTTCAGAAAAAGTAAAGTAAATTTTGTGATGAACATCATCCTCCAATAAAAATTCTGGTATGCAGTGTATTATATTTGTCCAGGTATCTACTAATCTCATCCTTTATTGCAGTTTTACCATTTTGTCTCTACAGGAACCAGACTTGCTCTCTATGGATCCAAGAGCTCTCTGGAGTCCTTTATAAAGACTGTTGTCACATTTCCCACCTTCTCGTCCTCTGGCAACAGGTTAGACACCRCAGTTAGTAGCTTGACAATTTCATATTTGGGTTCTGTTATAAATCTTCAGTTAATATCTTCTGCTTCTGGAGGCTTCATGTTATTCAGTACGTCAGTTTGCTTTAAAACTTTTTCTACTGACAATTGAATTTGAACCAACTCCTCAGACTTATCCCCATAAAGAACAACTACTAGAGTATTCTGTATATACCTCTCCTCTGTGTAACTTTATATAAGATTGATAGTACTATCTACTGTGCAAATGTTCATATTCAAATTCTGAACTTGATTTTACTCCACAAGTTTTCTTTTTTTTCCTTTCTCTTTTCTTTAATCAAGTGTAACTGGTAACTACCATGGAGTTGCTTCTGGTTTATGCTATAGCAGAGTAAGTTCAGAATGAGATCTTAAATCTACAGGAATATCTAAAAGAGATGATACTGTATTTTCTTCTGGCTGCAGACATATCTACAGTATGGTCATTTTTTAAACAGCCTTTTATTTCAGCTGCTTTTGTCCTTCATAGTTGTTTTAAATTTATGACTTGCATGATTTACTTCTGAATGAAATTACCACTGAGAATCAGGAACTCTACAAATCTTCYGACGAGCTGACTTTCACCTTCCCTGCTAATTTGTGTACTTACGAAGGAATGCAACTATAAATCACCAATAACACAGCAATCTTAGYAAAACCAAATGTCATCCCATTCATTTGACTTCCAGTCTCAAAAACACTCAAAATGCCAAGGGGTGAGGGGGAGATGAGTATAAGTGCTGCACAGTGGTGCATTTAATTTTTCCATTTGTCATGTCATGTCAACTCATGCTCTTCAGCTTCTTGCCATTTTACATGTAAGCAGGAATAGCTGTCAATATAATCTTCAGGACATCTACAAACAAATTTAATCAACTGAACACAAAGCTGACTAATAAAATCCAGAGAGAATCAAGATTTTGCTCTGGAAGCAGAAGAAATATTAGTGTTTTGTTCTGGAGTTTATCCATGTCATCACCCTGTAGTCTTGCACTAAGTGCTTTCTTCTGATGTTGTGCACCAACGGATAAACATCTTCACATACATATTTTGCCAAGAATCCCACTCGATCACCCAGGTGCCACAATCCCATGGCCTGGTGCACAGAAAGGGTTTTGAGCCTTGCAGATGCAGCAGAGTAATTTCAAATCAGAACAAGTACTAAGACTGGTAGTAATAATCAAAAAATAATACCACGGAGTGGAAAGATGCTAGTAATGCATGAGGGAGTCTTTCTCCAAATTAAGTGTGTATTTAATTCTGGGACAGGGTCTGTCGTTTGGCCGCACRTGTGATGTGAAAGGAAATCTGTGATACAGCTAATTTCAAGAAGATTGCTGTGATTTTTTTTTCTTTTGTACGAGAATTGGTCTTTTTYGGTGCCAGGAGAAGCTTCTGTGTTTCTGTGCCAAATCAGCTGCTCTCTTTATGCCAGTGAGTCTTAGGAGTTGGATACAAGAAAGCTTTTTTTTACTGATTTTTTTTTTCAATAGAGAGAAATCTAAGATCTTATTTTAGATTTGTGATAGCTACTGGCACAAAGTTCTGGCAAGCCAAAGCTGATAAAAGCTAGTTCTGATTGTGCCTGTTTCTTGGTATCAAGATTTGTGTGCTTCTGTCATTCAAAGTAAATCCCTCCAACTCATGAATCATAATCTATCAGAAGTTGCTCTTGTCTTTCAAATTCCAGTAATCTCTATGCTGCACCCCTCCTTCCTGTTCCTACACCTACTATAAATCATGTTTTCCTATTACTGAACTATCCAAATGCTCACTTGCTGTTAACATGTGTAATTAGATTTAAATAAGTAACAAATAAAAATGTTCCTGAAATTTTGTTTTGTGTCTGTAAGGAAGAGTTGAATGTAGCCCTTACATCAGGCAGAATTAGGTGAAGTTAAAAACGTTGCTATTTTTCTTTTTTTTTCCCCTTTATCATCCCCACTCCCATAACTGCTCCTTCTCTTTTCGAGAGAGAGGACTTCAAGGCTTTGGCTCGATTTAGTGTGTTGTTTATGCTCGGTGTCTAGAAGAACCATGTTTCCTAACTGAGTGTGACATTCTTGCTTTATGGGTGTCATCACTTTGAGTGCTATTGAGAAGAAATTCTTGAATTTCATACCTTCATTACACATCTCCTCTGCTCAGCCCCACTGCTCATGAATAACAGTTTTTTTCTAGTGATGCATTTTTTTTAGTTCAGAAATCTTTGTTTTGTTCACAGAGGTTTTAACACTACATACAAGTATTATGACTATTGTATTTTATCAGTCAGAGGTAGGGACATTATGTGAGGAAAAGAGGGCTGCTTGTAAAAGGAATTACAGTGCTTTCTCCTTTAGCTCTATATCCTGCAGGTAAACTGACTGATATTTTAATTTCCTTGGACTCTTTGGAAAGCTCTCTAAATGAAGGTTCTGAAGAAAATATATAACTTTGGTTATCATACTTTATGGTTATTACTGTGTACACATTAAATGTGAATTAATGCAATAAAACAGTACATTTCACATAAAAAATACTGTGAATTTCACTGCTCTTGCTGACATGGCACATGTATCAATGTAATTATGGGTTACAAATCCTCGGTAAGAGAGGCAGTGTTACAGTTTTGAAATTCCCCCATTATGTGAATTCAGAAAGAATGCTGCAGCCTGTATTTAATTTATCTTGTCTGGTAGGCTTTTCAGAAAAGCAATATTGATGCTGGATTTATCTTTAGTTTGATGGCACTCAGAGTAAATGGGCATGTGGAATGAACTAATGCCAAAGAAAACGCTGGGGCTTGCTCGTCCCTGGGCTAGTTTGACGGTGTGAAGCTCTCGCAGACAAGGGGGCAGAAGAGCTGTGAGGCATTTTGCCTCTCCAGGGCAGTTACAGGCCTAGCACATCAGGGAGCTCTCGATTTAGTTCTCATTACATTCGCTTCCACTCCACACGTGTCCCTGGGGATGCCTGAAGTGCGTTGTTTTGTATAAATCATTGATCAAAACCGTTCCTTTTTAAGTCCTTGTGCGGAACAGTGAAGTTGCAAAGCCTCCTGTAAAGAAGGCGGCAAAGCTGCAGCGTTAGGAGTGCTCGCACACCTGTGTATCCGAGCGCTTGGACAGGCTGCTGAGCTATGCTGACTTGAAGAATCCCTGAGTGTGCGGCCACACACATGCCCTTACCCTGTCGAGAAGCTCTGGCAGAGGTTTAAGCTAGCACATTGCAGCCTGTGCTTCCCATGAGTGAAAAGCACGTACACAGTAAGTTGCCAGCTGACATACACTATCTCAGCCAGCTATGGCAGTTCTGATTCTGTGAGTTATTTATTATATTAACCTCCACTCGGTTGTACTGTGTCCTTCAATCATTCATTGCCAGCAAAGAGGGTGTATGGCACTTCACAAATAATCAGGCTAAATAAAACTTCAGTACTTTTTTATCCAGCAYCCATAATTACACTTCCTCCTCTTGCTGATCCTTTAAGTATGGAATTTCCTTCCATTCAAATCATTAAAATCCCTCTTCAATATCCAGTCTTCCAGAAAGATCACCTGTGTTAATCCTTTACAGAAGAAATATTGTCATGGACATACTGCTTAGAAAAATCCATGTGCCCTATGAGATGGGGAGTAGGTCAATAAATTTATTGGGTAAGCTACTAGCTCCCGATAAKGAAGTACAGTTCACCTCAGTAAATGGAGGATGGTTCACTAGATATATGCGTCAGTAGTAACGATGAGCCACTGCATAATGAACGTGGGCGAGCAGGTGGGAATCCTGTTGAAAGAAGAAAGCTTGGAAGCAGTTATTGTCTGAGGGAAAAATGAGCAGGAATGAGTATGCCTTAGTTAAAAAAGGAATTACTAGGCTGAACATATTAGGACTATGGAGAGTTAGGTTAAAATCAAAGTTCTGTCATGCACTTGGATAGATCAAATCCCAGTCTCTCATTTACTAATACAGATATTGCTCTTTTGCTCTGATTTGTAAGGATAAATGATTATGAAGCATTCAAACTTTACAGTGATTAGATCTTATAACAACATAAAAATAAGCATCTTCTATGAATACATGAATAGTTTTCCTTTCAGCTTTGTGTCCCTTGTCAACACATTAAATATCCAGCAAAGACATGAGATGCAGATGGCCAGCACCTGCTTTTCATCGTATGGTTCTTCAGGCATTTAGCCTGGCTATATACAGTCCTAASTGCACTGCCACTGCTTAACAAAAACATCATAAATAATTACTGTAATTAATAATGAAGCTACTTCCTTGGGCTAGTCATGCTTTCTCTGTCAGTTCTGCTCTATGTAATACTGCTAATCTTTTAGACTAAATAGCTATTTAATTCTTGGAGTTTTCTGAGATTTTTCCAGAAGCAGGAAAAAAATGAAATRTAATTAGAAATTTGTCACATGTATTTCTGTTTCTCCTCAGAGAATGAGCATCAGTTCTTGCTTGCCTGAACACATTAGGAATCTGTCAACAGGASACTGTTCATAATTCCTAATCATAATTTCAGATATTTCTATACACCACTTACACCAAATATGCAGTTCCATCGCTACCAATGCGACTATGTTTCTTTGGCTCTTCTCTGGTGGCTCCTGACTCAMAAATATATAAAAATATGTCACAACAATGACCAGTCTCTATATTGCCGTGCAGACCCCAAGCCTGTAGGTCTATGAATATTTTCTCCAGTAGCAAAGCCAGTTAAAAAGGATCCTTCCACTGCGTGTCCTATTTCACTTACTTTTGTGTCCTCTTTTAGAGAGGGATAGAAACACAACAAGTGGATTTTTTCATTGCTTTGGCTAAGTGTACAACCCTACAACTCACCTTGAGATGGTAAAACTCACTGGAGAGTAGAAACAGGCACAAAGAGGAGCAGGAATCTCTTGTTTGTTGCAAAAGCAACGCCAAAAACACACCCTCCACCTTCACGTCTCAGAACTCATCCCAGGCCATGTTCTGGTTTGTGATGTGGACGTAGTCTAATATTGTTTCAAAATGCAGAGGAATGTGGATGTTTCCTGATTTAGCTTAACCTGAAAGTAGTAATTACATCTACAGGTTCCATAAGGCTTGTGATGGCCATAAGATCAAAGACATTCCCTGGGAACCAGCCAACCTCCAGCTTAACAATAAATCACTACCTTCCTACACTCTTTGGATTATGCTTCACTTTCTCTATTTGCCTAAAACTTGCTGCTCTCAATTAGCTATCCTATGTTTCCTTTAGTTTCAATAGTTAATYTGAAAATATGATGACAGAAGCTCAAGAAATTGAAGGAAATAGTTGTCTATGGTGATTTCTTATGTATTTTGTTACTTTAAAACCTTCCTTTGCTGGCACACAGCCTTAGGGATGTTTTGTTATTATCACTGTTGTCAGTTCTGAACACTAAAATTTACTGTATTTGATGTTAAAAACTCAACTCAAGGTTGTAATATCTATAAAGAAAATATTACTTTAAAGATGAAACTCTGAAGGGCTGTTCACATACATGAGCAGACAGTAGAATAAATACTGAAAATCTTATCTTTTTTATTTATCCAAGAAGCAGGAAACAATATGAAAAACATTTATTTCTATATGACAGAAAATGCTTTTAACAATACGTAGTCATTATCAGTCAATACCTCCAAGAGGTTGCTGTTGATAGGAGGTGTCTGGAAGATGCTTTTCATGATGACCTTTAAATGCTATCGTCCTAAGAGATCATGCAGAAGGAATCTTCCTTCATTTCAATATCTTGTAGAAAAAAATCAGCTTGCTTCTGGGTATAAGCAGTGTGTATGACAGAAGGACATATCTATACATTGGCTCACTTTGCACAGTGAGAAATGAGCAGGATAGCACTCTGAATCCTAAATCATTACCCTTGAGCATGGCATTTCCTATGGAAAACAACGCTTAATTTATTACTTTTKAAATACTATGTCAACAATTTTTCTGAATAATCTGTCTCATTTTTTCCCACTAGTACATCAGATACACTATACAAAAATGCTTCCAAAATCAGTTCTAGCCTATTAGTCTTTGTCTAATTATCAATAGCACAATTTTGCATGAATATTAGCCTCTTATTTAACTATGCAACTAACAGGATTATCCACAGTTAATAACATATTTACACTGATTTGGAACTTACATTTTATCACAGTATTCAAAAGAAGGAGCTGAGAAGAAACTTTTTGTATGAGTCAGGGACTAAGTAATTGCTTCTTCAGAATTTTTTATTCTTCCTATGAATTGTTTCAAATGACATGGCCAATATTTCTTACTGGCCAAGAGATACTGAACTGAAAGGATACCTGGGGTCARTAATGTGCTGTCTACTGTTTGCTTTACTTCTGAGACTATTCTATATAAATTGGCCAAGCTGGGACACAAACACGTTCATTTCCTTCTTCAGAGATGGAAACTTAGAAAATATTGCAGTGAGTGATTAGTTTTGAGATTAACAGCAAATCTGCATATTTAGTCTCACTGAAATATTTGTTATTTGTTGAAATATGGTATTTCAGCAGTTGAAATACAGCTTTGGAAGCAGACAATTATTCTTATAAATCAGATTTTCTTTGGAAGAAAATGACACATTCTCACAAATGGAGA
Source organism: Eudromia elegans (assembly GCA_003342815.1). Lineage (NCBI taxonomy): Eukaryota > Metazoa > Chordata > Aves > Tinamiformes > Tinamidae > Eudromia > Eudromia elegans. The sequence goes on from PTEX01000068.1 coordinate 2,146,650, forward strand.
AGAGTATCTCCAACTCTGACAGCCTGCCAAATGAAAAAGTAAGTATCTATAATATTTTATATTACAATAATACACTGTACATTTAGTTTCTGCTGTATTTTGTGGAATGTGGCACATGAAGGGCAGGAAAGACTAACTTTGTGAAATTGCTACCATTTTGGTTTTATTTCCTTTCTTTCAGAGTCTCTCTCAAAGGTAAAAATCCTTTAATGCTACTTTACATCCACAGTCTCCAGGCACTTYAAATCATTAACGAATGAACCAGGCTGGGCCAGGCCTCCTATTGACTTTATAAAGTAGGGACATATTCTTAGACTAATTTACAGAAGACAAAGCTGATGTACTGGAACTGTGAGTGACAAATTCAAGATCCCAACAGGCATCCAGAACCAGAAATGGTTAATAAATCTACATTGTAAAAGCTGTTCTTTTTACCTGCTTTTATACAGGCACTGAGGTTAAAAAAAAAAAAGCAAAAAACAATCTCATAAAGAGTTGTGACAAAAGCCCTTTCTTTTACATTCTAAGTTCAGCCCTATGTGATCCAGGGCTTAGCTCCAGACTCATAGAAACTGTGATATGCCTAAATCCTTTTTGCAAACCCAAGTCTGTTTCTTACAAGGACCAAATAATGTCTATTTCAGTGCTATGTTTCACTCCTATCCACTGAGGTGTTACTATTTCCAGAAAAAAAAAGAAAAAAGATGTGAAGGAGCACAGAAAGAAGCGACCGAAGCTCAATGTGATCCTTCATACTAACTGTGACAACAACACTTGAGAAGTAAAGTGTTCTTCAAGACTCAGTAGTGGAGATTTCTTGTCAACCCATTATTTAAAACTTGTCGAGCCACTCGCCTAAAGGAAAACAGTYTTGGGCTGCTCTCCATGCTACAATGAATCCTGTGCACACTCCAGTGGCAGGGGCATGGACAGTGGTGAAGAGGGGCCTGGGATGTTTCTCCTGGGATACACGCTGCCTCCGTGAAGGTCATCACTTCTCTGGCTGCCGCTGAATGATTGACTCAGCAGGAAGTTCGTACTGCGTGACATCCTTTCCTGAAGTGATTCATGCTAACAGTGTGTCCCAGGGGGGATTGATGTTGAGCAGAAGCTACATCTAAGGCTCAAAGAATGATTTAGCAATGCGAAAGCCTGCAGACAGCTCACACAGACACGTTTGATGGTAAACTTCGGAGAATAAATACAACTAAAAGTCATTTTATAGAATATACTATAAATCTGACAGCTCAAGACCTTTTGGGACTGAAATCATAAAATAAATAATAAATAAATAAATAAAAATTACACAGCCATTCCTCGATTTCAATGGGCATCTTTTTCCCAAGAAGTGAACAGACGACATCTTCATAATTCTGACAGGCTGGAGCAGCTTAAGGAAGCAGCTGTGTCCAAACACCCCAAGCACAATATTGAAGAAACCTTCTTTCCTCCTAATACTCTCATCTGGCTCTACCTTGCTTTGCGCGAGATGTATTTTCARCCAAATGTCACTTGAAACCTTTTTTTCCCCCGATAGTGAAACATGCCAGTGTAAACATGAGGCAGGAGAGGGGCCACATRTCTGTCTCTCTGAGGAGTGCTGTTCTTCCTTCTCTCACATTGAGCAGCAACCTGCAGTTCCCATTAATACAAAAACATTTGTGTTTGACATGAAGTAGCTTGGGATGCCATTGGGTGAGCAATCGCATGGTTAACAGCTACTCTAACACTGTTCTGCTCAGTCCTCCCTATGGATTTTCCCTGCGGGTGTTCAGCTGCTATGTTGGAAGCAGAGTGGCCCTTCCTTACCATCACAACAGCCCCGTGGTCCCGGGGAAGGGGCTGTTTTCTGGGAATTTCYGCGGGAAGAGAGGCTGGAGGTCTATGAAGTGCTAGGGCTGGGCAGTGGTGGATGGAGCGGTGCGTGCAGGTGTCTGCGAGCATGTATGTGGCCCACGACTGTGAGTGTGCACGTGTGTCTGTGCGTGCACAGGAGTGCACGGTGCACACGTGGGCAGAAAGAGCAGTAGTGGAACGACAGCAATTTCAGAGCYCTTGTGCTTGAAATATGTTTGAAGGATGTCATGAGATGAGCAGGGGAGAAGTCATTTAAACATCTACACAAATCGGTACAGATTTATGTACCTTAGGTGCCCATATGAATGCACTTCCGTGTGTGTTTCTTTCAAATGTTGACATTGATGTGAAGAAAGGGATCATCAGCTGGCCTTTGGCCAGAAAAATAGTTTGGAAAATATAAAGCCAGAGAAGGAAATATCGAATCAGCTAGACTTTCGACTGAATTTTYAGTTGAGGGAAATTTCTATTGAGTGGAGCTGGCATTCTGTTTATTTATGACTATTTGTCTGTGTTTAGATATGCATAAGCACAGCAGTGGGTTTGGAGATAAGATTAAGTAGCTCAATATATTTTTGTGGTTATTGTTGTTATTATTATTATTATGTTACGGCATGACTAAAATAAATTTTCTCTAGTAGGCTCAGAAATGCAAGTGAATATCCTCAACTTCTGTTGTCCAAATAACACGTCTAGYACCCTGAGACTCAGAGGAAGTTCTAAAAACCTCCCAGACAGCAGCAATGGTACGATAGTTATCTATATTTTTTCTTATCAATAATTATGATAGGTCTATATATTTTTGCTATCTATCTACATGATTATTCAGTCCTTTTTTATCTAATTAGGTTTTTAGTCTCAGTGATTTCCTATGGCAGTGAATTCTGCAACGGAAACGAAGTATTGACTTTCTGCTTCTTAGTTGTGCTGAATCCCTCCCTTCATTAAAAAAAAGCAGAAAAAAAAAAAGGGAGATCTCTAACTGCTTGGTCTAGAACATGCATTATTTTATGGATTTTTGTTTGTAAGTCAGATTAATTCCCACTCACTCTATATGAAAATTCCCTTCTTTCCTCTGCAGCGTCCTTTGGAGACTGGGTGACACATGTGCCACCATTCTGAAATGCTCTCTCTGTCCTGTCACTGCTACGGTCCCCACATTCCTGAGTATTTCATCCCTTTGCACATTGCCATATCTGATTTTCTTTTTTTTTTAGTATAGTCACAGACTGATCTATGAACAAGGATGTCCTAGGTCTTCCTTCAGATGATATATAATCAGGTTAGAGCTTTACAGTTTGAGCAGATTATTTTTCTTTGCAATCTGATTTTGAATCTCATTGTTATCATTTTGTTGACTTTTCACCTGTCTTATTTTTCTTCGACATTTTCTACAGTCATCTCTGGTCCTTGTACATCTATTCAATACTATCTCCTCTAGAGACTTTGTTGCCATGCTATCCTTTCCCTTTCCAAATTAATAACTCATTAAATCTCACGGTACACCATAAATAACATYGGGGCAGTTCATCTACAACCATGATGGGATATGATGATTTAATCTTTGTTTTTCATCTCTAGTCAGGTCTAGACTGCAGTGATCTTAAAATCTCAAGGGTTTAAATATTCCAACTAGGTTCTGACTTATTACATGAACATTCGTTTCAGGCGTATTCAATTCCACCAGGYCTAAGGATTAATTGAAAACCAAAATTCCAAAATTGTCTAAAATTCAAAAGCTCAGCTAAAGACTCTTGCAAAGCTGCTGTCATTACCTAGCCAACTTCTGTAGYTGAGTGGTTGGGATGGTGCAAAAGACTTTCTGATGCTTACAATATTCTCTTACCAAATTCTTGGGTTGTCTTGCCCAGTCACTAGTTTAATATTTGCAGATTTTTTAATGTCTTGGTGTTTTGTGTATTCTAAACAACCATAGGGAATGTCTCAAACTCAACAATAGAACAGAAAGGTTTATAACACAAGAACACATAAATAATTCTTGGAGAATAGGCTGCAACCCAGGATTTCTCTATCTCAGGAGATCAGTAACACCTATATCTCTTGATTAATGCACACAGGAACATGAAATTTATCATAATTCCCCAGTGATCTCTGCCCTGATGTTTATCTGTCATTTTCTAATGACSTTCTTCTTGTGAACATACCCAATTCCATGAAGGCAATCTCATATTTCTGAAATTGTTATCTATAGTCAGACTGTCTTGTGCAATTTTTCATATGCTCTTCCTGTCCAATTTTTGTTGTTGCACATTGTAGGACACCATTGAAACCAAACGTTCTGCCTCCTTTGTGAATGATGGCACATCAGATTTTCCACTTTTTAAAATGTGGACTGATACACATTCTAAAACCATGGGCAGTCAAAGGAGGAAACAGTATTTCTGCAACGATACATAATTTCACTAGTGATGCTTATTTGCACAACATAGGAAATTATTTCAGATACTAATATGAAGATTTAGATCGATAATAAAGAAAATAAAAAGCCTGACAAAAATAATCTTTCGGAACTCTTGAATAATCATGCTTAGTGTCAGTTCTTCATCAGAATTCCTTATATTTTCCATTTTGTTGCCAACATCAAGCTTCATTTTCTTTTAGCTTCACCAAAAAGTGCCCTGCTTGGCATCTCTGAAATCAGAAAGTGAACTTTGTTTCGTCTAAGATGATCTGCCTTTTAGCTAAGAATAATGTAGTAATGTCAATGCTTGGACTGGAGAAATCCCATTTTAGTTGTATTAATCACCTCTGCTGAGCCTCAGTAGCTCTAGCAAGGTTAGAAAATGTCTAGGCATAATGGGCCTGCAAAAATATTCCCTGTTTCTCTGAGACTTAGTGATTATTTCTCTTTGTCCATTGAATTAGCCAAGTGACAATTAATATTGGCCTGGTAAGTCTTACATAAAAGTGAGGCATTAATATTATCTCTGTCATCGTAAGGCTGTCCAATGCTGTGAATGGCTACAAGGGGTCTGAGAAAATTAAATAGTTTTAAGAGAAGGATAACCTTTCYGATCTGAAATAAATTCTGGATTATTTAATTATTTCCCCTTCTAGCAGATATGTGAGCTGCAGCTGAGATTTATGTAGTTTACATTTATGCTGAGTTGCAGTGGCCTGAAGGGGGCTGCTTTGCTGCTAGATTAGTTAAGGCACACGGGCATCAATCTTTGTCTGCCCCTGCCGTTCCAGCAGCCCTCTGAGTGCTGCCCGAGCACACAGATTTCAGGGTGGAGCAGGGCAAACATGTTCCAGGAAAGSCAGTGTGTTGGAAATATTCCTTGAAGACCAATTCTGCTTCACTCTTTTCCATGGCAGCCTTCAAGAACCAGCTGGACACAGCACCGGCTTTTTAAGATATAGTCACATCTCTTTTGGGGAGCCTTTTACAAACACAGTCATATCCACATACCATTAGTGCTAATGACAGGATGATTAATCCAATGASTGATCCCATATTTCAAAGCCTCATTCACAGGCAGTGGCCCCCAACCCTCATTGACTTTCAGCAGGACAGAGAAGCCTTCCTATTGCTAGTGCCTCAAAACCTCCCCCATAACCAATAAAATGCCAAGCCAGAAACATTGCACTGCAGTGACGCTGACTTGTGCTGAAGATAAGGCAACGTCTCTGAGTTTATTGAAGCTATTGTTTTGGATAGTTTTATAGTCTAACCTTCAGTAAGTGTTATGAACACCATATCCTTTAAGATTACCAGCAGAAGAAACGTGTGTAAAAGATAGAGTGCCTGATAAGTAATGAAAAGAAAATATTGTTTGTGTATCAAGTTTAACATTTAATATATAAGCATGGAACAAACTGTCTTCATATGCTTACTGCAGTATCTGTGACATGACACATTTATGGAGGAAAGGGTGCAAAGACAGAGGAAGTTTCCCTATGAGTATTGCCCCTCAAGGCAAATACTACAGRCACATCGATGTGCAGCTCCCCCTGCTTCGAGCCTTCCTGAGGCTGCATGCAGTCCTAGCGTCCTTTCATACATCCTTAATCGCAGTATTTCAATTTATTGTACGCTAATTAGATAGACCTGTTGGTTGAAGGAGAAGAATCAACACCCAGTAATTACTTCATTGTAAAACGTAATGAGTTTTGGAACACGGACTTACTGTAAAAATTGCAGCATAATAAATAGAAAGCCGTTTTCCAACTATAAACTAGCAGTGAATTCTGTTAGTGTATTTCTTCATGAAACATGTTTATGTGATAGTCTTCCAATTTTATGGCTGAAGTTTATCACCATAAGGTGCATTTCATGACAGCCAAATAACTACATTCAGTTAGACTTGTCACCATGTGCCTTCAGTATCAAGACACATGCTGATTGTATCAAATACTGTTGACTGTCTTAGTGCTGCAAATAGAAAAGATGATTACACTGTTCTCTTTAGATGTGATGTAATATTATTCACCTCACTAAGAAGTGAAGGTCAAGGTTGTCTAAGAACATGGGAAAGATCATCTATTGAAAGCTTCATAATGTGATGGTAATACACTAAGAGACACAGCAGTAGTTTTGCATTAATACAGCTGTGAATTCTTATGCAAGAGGCAGCACATGGTTATTTTACAAATAAAGTAAGTGACCCTCTAGTGTATTTATGTAGAAAGTAGAACAATTCCAAGAACGTCAGCGCTCTCATATTCTGCATTCATTTCTTGGTATCACAAAGGTAAATAAGAACCGTTTACACTCTTGAATGAAATTACAGGTATTAATACATTTCAAGTATTAATACATTATCAGGGCATTTATGACAGAATGCCACTAACCTCTCTCTGAGCCTGTGAGAAAACTTGGCCAAATAAATACTAATTATGGAATCTAGTGAATTAATTGTAGGCAAAAATCTTGCTTAAAATCATAGGAGAAACTTGTAAAGCCATTGGCAACACAATTAATATTGCAGGCGGATAGCAGAAAAACCTGAACTTAATTCCTAATGGAAATACTGAATATGGGCATATTTGGCACACTATTTTTGTTTAGGGGCATATATTACAAGTTTGCATTCTACTATGCTACACGCTGTGTGTTTGCTGCTCACACGGGCTGGAGACAAAGGTGTGAACCTGGGCCATCACGTATGCCTGGTCCTATGCAGTTCCTCATGCGAGATCCTAGATGTGACAACAGTTGAAAATACAGAGGCAATAAAATTTTTCAGAGAAGAGACTTAAAATGCAGGTGAGACTTATTTCTGGCAGGTGAATCTTCAGCAAATGGTGCCCTGCAGAAGCAGGGCCACGTGCAAGGTCTGAAGCGCAGGATCCCCACGAGATGCTGCCCCCGGCCCTGCCCGGGCCTGATTGCCATGGAAACCATCCACACGATTCCCGCCTTTGCCCTCTGCCTGAGACACTTGGCCCTGCCTGGCCTTGGTGCCCGAGCCCTGTGGTGAGAATCCCCCACCCCGCACAGAAGTGACATCGGYGCAAGAGACCCCGGGCGGCGGTGGTGGCTTTTAGGCTGCCCTCGCTGCCATGCGGCAAGAAGAAAATTCTGCCCAACTCTGGCTGTTTAAAGCAGCTTTAATGCTGATGTTACAGCACAAACATAATCTGCTTTTAAGAGGCAGATAGTTTAATTGAGGACCACATACAAAAGCACTTTGATAGCAGACATGACATTGAATTGTTTCGCGCCAGCAAAGCAGGACAGAAATAAGGTGGTTCAAATGCCTTTTTTTGACATTTTCATCCTTAACATATGTGGGGTTTAACCTTTAACCTAACCTTTAATTTCTCTTATTTAGGACACTCAGTTCATGGGTAATATGATCTCTCTAAATCATCTCAATCTAAAACACTGATATATATTCTTAACTTCAACCTCATCTTAATATAATTTTGTTCTGGGAAAACATGTAGAGCATGAGATAATGACAGCTGCTGACATGGTTTTATATCACAAAATATTGTGTTCTGGGATTAATTTTAATGAGGTTTTCATATTTATTTTATTACTTTAATTTTAATTTTTGCATTTTGGTTAATGAGAGTTGTCCCCTTAAGAACATGCTCACAAATAAAAAGAGATCAGCCTACTAAATAATTTTGATAAAATGACACCCATGACACCGCTGAAGTTTTGGAGGATGTTTACAAATATCGAATAACACGCTACGTTCACCCCAGGTTTTCATTTTAATAAGCAAAGGGAGGTGTGAGGAAGCATTGCGTGAGCTTGAAAGAAGAGAGAGGGGCAGCGAGCCAAGTGAACCTGGAGTCTCGAGAGGAGTCCGGAGGTCAAGGGGCTGCAGGGGGAACCATGGCAGTGTTCAGGAAAGGTGCAGATGAGGCACCTGGGGACATGGGTTAGCAGGCATGGTGGCGAGGGGTTTACCGTTGGACTTGATGGTCTTAAAAGTCTTTTTCAACTGCAATGGTTCTATGATTCTATGAGCTCAAGCCAAAGGCAGAGCTGGGTAACCTGTGCTTGAGGTCACTGAGTGCCACAAGTGCTCGACCGTCCCATCTCCTGTCCTGTTCCTCATCCCGGCACCCTCTCCTGTGACGGGCTCTCAAGTTGCAGTGAAAAGGAGAGGAAAGGAGGTCTCAGAAGCACCCAGTATGCTGTGGCCATCATGGTGGGAGGGAGGTTCTCTCACTACCTGAGGAGGGAGGTGCCCTGCATCTCTCTGGGCTGAGGCACTGTGACRTGCTCACTCACCCATTCCTTCCTCGGCATCTTGTCAGCAAGACAAGGAAGTGAGCTGGATTCCTCATGCGGATAGAGCAGCAGAGCTGTTCTTTAAATAGCTACAGGGAGGAGTTCAGTTCTGTCATATAGGTAAGCTGTTATGTTTAGACATCACTAAATATATATATATATATATATATATTTTGACAGCAGAAGTGTTCCACTCAGGCTATGTTTGCCCCCAAACAATGTTGAAGAGTTCATATTCTTCTTGTAAAATATCTGGTGATCAGAACTGGTTTGTTTTGTCATTATTAACTGAAAGAAAATGATGTCAAGAATAAAATTAAAGAAGAAAAAGCTAAAGTGAGTAACTCTATGAATAATAATCAGTGTTGTGTTCTGATTATTTCATCCTAGCACTCAGTTTTCAAAGAGCCTAGGTCGGACTCTGCAGGCCTCGTTACTGAACATGTATAATATTGTCTCCTAAATTCCTTGTAACTATTCAAATAGAGACTCAAAAAGACAAATTGCCTATCACTCTAAAGTCTTAAAACAAAACAAAAGGCACCATATTGCCACATTAGGGACACATTTGTTGCCTGCTGTTGCTATTATATATGTCATTTCAGTCCTGCAGTTAGCTATAAACTACATCTTTTCTTTTTCCAGAGAGAAATAAGAGATGCCTGAAGGGAGGTAAGAATGGAAAGCATCCTTAAAATGACTGATTTACAATTGGTAGGGAGATACAATATGAAAATTATAGCTTTCTTAGTGTGTCATGTCCTGAGTTTGCACAATGCTCTTTCTTTAAAAACTTCCCCCAGGCCGTGAGCTGGGGTGGGGCCCAGAGAACAGCCGGACATGGAATCAGCCACGTGCCAGGCTGAGGTCCCAGCTTGCTGTGGCGGGAAGGCAAGAAGTTTCTCTCAAGACCAATCTCTTGATTGGTACCACTAGGTTAGACTCCCCCATCCAGCCCCTTTGTAACCTACAGCATGTCTCAGCATACTCTTCTGCAGTACCCCTGAAGATAGGAAACGCAATGAAGATCTCAAAAACATGAACTGAGAGAGAGAAAAAGACCCACCGCCCCCGCCATGATTCAAACTAGACAGAGGCTGTTTCAGAAGATGGGAAACCTGTTAACTAAAGATGMCAGTGAATACATGAAAGTCAATGCCTATTTCATGTGGCCATAAAAAACAAACACCCATCTATTGCAAACCAGGCTCCTCCCATGGAGCTGACATGCCTTTCCTCCAGTGGTGCCTCGTTTCTACCCTATACGTGTTTGTTAAATAGAGCCTCTAAATTGCAGTATTATACTTCAGAGTATAATAATAAAGCCTTCTCTCTACCTGCAAGATAAATATGGAAATATGTACATTTTACAATGTAAAAAATACATGGTTGTTCTTGTTTTTCTTACAGTAGAACCCAGCAATATCTAGGAGCACTGACGGTTCATGTGCATTTTAGGCAAAAGCAATGTTCATCTTCACATGCTCTACAGAGTTTGGTCTAGTTTTGCGGTAGGTTTGCTGCCTGGCTCAAAATCCTCTGTGACTGGGAGACAAATGCCTAGATCTCAGACAGAAATTGGGCCTGAGTTGTTCCTTCAAACCTAAGGCATTTCCTTGAGCATGCAGAGGAACAGCTTCCTTTCTGTCTTCATTCTCTCTGGGTAGATGGTAAGCAATTTTTAGGAAAGAGCTACAATACTACCCGGAGAAAAGAGCTACAATTAAACTCTCCACTCTAACAAATGCTCACCATCTCAGTAATTCTCTTCTGGGGAAATAAAATATACTAATAATATTTTCTATAAAGGTTAGGTGCTTATTTTAAATGGGGATTATAGCATCCATTGGGCCCTTCCAGTCCAAAGGAGGTTGTGTTTGGACCATCACATACAGTATCCATCAAAATACTTACACTGCGTAAATTTGCAACACGTCTTTTCGTTAAATCTTATATTTTTGCTATCTGTAATTTCCTACAACATGGCATTCCATATTTTACTTACGTGTTTTGTGAAGAAGTACCTCTGTTTTCTGTTTGTTACCTGATCATCTAATTCTATACCTTTCAGTTCTTACATTGCCAGAAATTATAAAGATTCTTTAGCCTATTTCTCCTCTTCCTCTACGCAAGTCCTTCCACTGATTTGACCATCCTGCTATTCTGTACAAGCTAGGGGAGGATTAGAGTCAAGAAAATGCAAACAGACAGCACGGGCCCACTGTGGATTTATACCCTGACATAATTCTTTGTTCTTTTATGTTCACAGTTCCAGTCTTAATAATTCATCTTATTCTGTTTGTCTTTTTGGTCATCAGTAGTCACTGCACTAATACTTAACAAGAAATATCCACATTTACTCAGGGATTGCTTTCCTGAGGGGCAGCTGGTCACTTAGAGACAAACCTCGTGAGTGCACAGTCAGTGTTCCTTTTTTCCCAAGGGTCTATTGATTTGCTTATCAATACTGAATTTCATAAGCAGTTTTTTTTTCATTCAGTCACTGAGAACTGTGAAATCCTTTCATAACTTTCACAGTCTCCTTAAGTCTTAAACATCCCAAACAAAGTAATATCATCTGCAATTTTATTAATTAAGAATTCACTGCTTTCCAAATAATTTCTGAATAGGAATTCAGATTAGGGAACTCTTATATGTAAAACTTCTTCCTCCGTGGAACTGCAATTTACTCCTGGTCTTTATTAGACAGCAACATTTAATTAGTCATCAATACATCAGAGGATTTTTCCTCTTAACAATTCATCACTTTGAACAGTTAAAATACAGATAGATCTGCTAAGTTACGCTGTGAGTTTAAAACCTGGCACTGCTTTAAGCTATTCTTCATATATGGGGCTGGTTGCACAAGTGTCTCAAAGAAGAAAATTTGACCTGCATCTGTAAATGAGCAACTCCATAGAGCTTTAGTAATAAATGACACAGTGATAATCACCCTGGTGTTCACATTTCCCCAACACATGCTGGGATTCTTGTTTAAAAGTCTTTCTTGTGGACTTGTTTTGAAAAATAATGCTTGATGCAGTAACCAAAGAACATAAAACAGGGTGACACTTCAACTGATGTGTCTGCAGCTTTAATTTGTATTTAATAAGCCATTTTTTGTTATGTTTATTAAGTTCAGTTGACTTTTAAAAGAGCACCCACTGAGTTTTCTGAAARGGCAAATTGTATGTCTACTTGGTATGGAATTAAACCCTCAATTGCAATGACAATCAAGAGGTAGTTATAGTTTTAATAATCAATTAACACACAAGTATTCTGATTAGTACTTGAAACGAAATGACTAATTAAATATTTCTTTACATTGGGAATATAGGAACTACTTTTTTTTTTGCAGGGAAGAGATTGAGTCTTGCACTCTAGCAAAGGGTAGCTGAATGTACATCCACACGTGAAATAATGCCAGGGAATTTATTTGCTCTACTATTTAGATTCGTTGCCTGAATGAAAGGGTGTAGGTCTGTATCCAGGCTCCCCACTCCAGCATTGACCMTTTAATCTGTACTAGATGGTGACCTGCAAACTGGAAATCAGTACTATTTCTTAAACTATCTGTGAGTTTGAGATAAATATCTTCAATTTTCCCATGGGCAAAGAGGGATGATAGACAGGTATGACCTACAGGTACTGTAACACAATTCGTGGAGACATGTAATGGAAGCGACAAATGCAAAATACCACAAGTCTGAGAAGTAAGTGTGATTTAACAAGTAATAGAGGGGACAGAAAATCAAAATATCTGAACTATTTTTCTGGCCTTGTTGTTAATCAGGTGTGTGATCTTGGGCAATGTCGGGTAGGAATTACATGTGAGACCTTCCTAACAGAGTGTTAAACTGCACTGCTAAATGATCTATGCTCTTCCAGTGCTCTACCTAAAGCTATAGCAGAAATTGCATGGTTTATTGGAGTGCTCATAAATGTTTCAATATCTTCAGATATATGTTCACCAATTGACATTTTGAGCTAGTTTATTTTCAGTACATTGCCAAAATGAAACCTCCAATATTTTCCCATGCTTATTTGCTCCTCAGAGCATCTATGTTTGCCTTGTTGTTTTCTCCCAAGGAAATTTGCCTTGTGTCCTCATTTGAATTTTCTAGTCTTTTAAGCTCTTTTGATTGTTAGTTCACTGATTTTCCTTGCATTAAAAAAGCCTGAGGTTTTCTCCATTGAAGTCATTGTTCTAACATAGTGAGAAAACTTCAACATCTATAAATAGTGGCTTAAAAGGAATGAGTTACTGTGTTCATGAAAATAATACAAGATACTTGTCTGACCATAGCTATACTTCTAAGACAGCACTGCAAAAAGCCCAGGAAATTTAAGGAGTCACAAAAAATCTCAGAGTGTAGATGGGCAGCAGAGAATTAAGAGTCAGGAAGAATACAAGGAAACAACCAGAGAAGCATTTGTTATAACTTCCTCCCCTTTTAAAATGTGAAGAAGACAAAGAAGGCTTGACTTGAGCCTTTGGTTTGCCAAATCTTTCTGACCTTGCACATCTTTGCAGATCATTTAAGTTATAAATTCTACGGATGTCCCCCTAAGCCTGTCTTGCTCCCCACCAGCGCCTTGGCACTTCTGCTCAGAATGCAGTAAAGTACGAAACAACCAAGTTCAGGCAGCAGTGGGAGAAGGAAACATTAYGGGTGGAGAGTGTTTGCTTTCCCAGAAAGTGAATAACAGACTTAGTCGTTCAAGCATTTGGATCTCTGCAAGGAAAAAACCTCATAGAYCCCAAGGTATCCTCAACGGACTAACTTATGGTTACTCTTCTTCCCCCTGACAGCACTTAGCAAAAATCATATTTTCCAGAGCCTCCTGACCTGCTGATGGCCCTTTCTTTTATAGAGCTGTCTGGCCATGCAGGGCTTAAACCAGCACACAGGGTTATCACCAGTTGCAGTGGCTGCAYTCGGGCGCTCACGGGAGCTGGTGTCCAGGAGCCTGCCTTCCCCGCTGCTCGCCCGCAGCTCTCCCCACCCACACACACAGTTTGACCTACTTTATAACAAAGGCTTCAGCCACAAAGTTTAAAGAAGTCCTGCACATATTAAAAAAAAAAAGGATGCCTAAGGGCATTTTTTATTTTTCATTTTTTGATTTTTTTTACAAATTTCAGAAATCATCACTAACCCGTAGGAATAGCAGAATTTGCCTGATATGCTTGAGGTACCAATTGAAAGTTCCAGTCTAGAGACTTCTGCACTTCTTCCCTTTTTTKTGACCAAATGAAAAAAAAAGAGAAATGAAAAAAAAAGTACATATTTTGGGCCAGTTTTAAGCTTTTCATGTTTGTTTCTCCTTTTGTCACTACTGTGAAATCAGAGATGCTTTAAAAAGCTACAAGGAGAAAAGAAAACTAAGGGAAACAGTAAAAATGGACACTTCCCTTTCTGATAGAATGGGCAGAAAGAAAATAAAAAAAAGAAGCAGCAAACTTCCAATATTTAAAACCCCAATTTTTCCATTTTGAATAATAGATTTGGGTTTAAATTAAGAAGGAAAATATTCCTCTGGATTGTTTTGGGTTTGAAAACAAATACACAATTTTAATTTGTAGAGAAAATGTTGTAGACAGAATATGTAGACAGAATATGGTAAATATAAAAAATTCAAAATAAGCATGTGTGAGAGGAAATTATAGTTCTGTAGCACACATTTATTTTGTGCCAGATAGATACAGCTTTTCACTGAGATTTTATTTAAGATTGAGACTAAATTCTACAATCATGGAAGTCACTAAGTGTCATGATATGATGAATATATCCTCTAGTCTGTAACCCCTGGAATATAAAATGGGAAAAAATCAATTACATATCTAAGCTCTCCGTTCTGCAGCAGCTTTGTTGTTTCAGAAGCATCAAATACGTATAGCAGGTGCCATCTTCTGGCAATGTAATTTTTTGAAATGAGCACTAATCTTACACAGCTTAAGTGTAATATACTACAATGAACTTTTAAAARATGTTTTTGAATGGTGCTTCATGCGAAATAAAAATGATGCATTCTTGAACTCCAATGAAAACCAGTAACAGAAGTAAAAGACAAATRTTTTGCTTTTCACTTGACAGTTCCTAGTAGCCTTAAAATAACTAATGCTCAAATCACAGAAATTCAACTTTAAAATTTTGATTTAAAACTGCTATCTCAGTACATAGGCATGACAAAATTYGCAGGCTTGGGTTGAATTTTTCCTRGACTAACTTGTACAAGTGRAAAAAGGGAACCAGYTTTTGGACTCAGAAAGGTGTTGTAAACTTACCTACAAATTATTTTGTAATTACACAAAAAAGAAGCAGGAGTCCCAAAATGTAACAGTTTTAAAGAGAGAGATGTCTTATGTAGCACAAAAATCTAGTAGAGAAGCACAGAAAAGAAGTAGTACAGAATGAAAGTGGGTAAAGTATAAATTATTTTTAACTAATTTGACTATAGTTAGAATATTTAACTGCATCTCCTACACAATTATTTCATTCCCCTAGGTTCTTCTGTAAAAGGATCCAAGGATGAAGGAGCAGATGATCCCCAAWAGGTGATGCTAAAATGTGCTCATAGGACATTCACAGCCTCTGGAGGGCTCTGGTCTGGAAAAGGAGCCTTTCGCTGTGGTCTGGCACAGTAGCAGCAGAGTATTGAGGCTGGAAAGGAGACAGGAAAGCAGCTTCCTTTAGCTGAAGAAGCCCTGGGRCTCTATCCCGGGGCCTCAGAGAATGGTGGAAGTGAAAACAACTGGCCTGAAGTTTGGCAAGAAAAGCCAGGGAGCTTGGAATACACCTGGTCACTGGGAGGGTCCCTAGGACATGGGGAAGATTTTGGTGACCCTAGCAGATAGAAAAGGTTTATCAGCTCTACTTGATTCCAGCCCCGCGGCTACAACCCTGGTAGCTGATGGCTCTCAGCCGTGTAAACTATTGTGGCTGTCCATAAAACAGCCCCCAAGGAAGCWGTGCTCATGGGACCCTGACTTGTAAGAAATGCTCAACTAGGAGAGATTCCAAAATATAGCAGGAGACCTCAGTTGCATAGATAAAGCAAATCTGTGTGTGGATCATCATGAAATGCATGCTTCAGGGTCTGTGTAAGACTCTGTGCTCATGCTTGCTGTGAGCAGTAACCTGMGTCTCTGTCAGCTGCTGTAAGTGATGTTATCTATATTGCATTTTAGTACTGAAYCCAGCAGCCAAGTGCTTGTTTTCCCTAGGCATGYCCTTGGTGATGATTCGTGAAGTTCYTGGGYGCTCAGCCCCGCTCCCYRTGRGGTTCTCATYGGTCTGATTTTGTGTAACGCTGCTTGGGTGGTTTTGGGGCCTGTTTGGCTGATACTGCTGTATAGGATATACACAACCCAGCCCGCTGTGGGAGCCTCGCGGCCCTCCCTGRCCCTATCTGCTCGGCCTGGAAGGCTCCCCGTCACGAGGGGTTTTGTSCTTACTGAGGCATGTGAATGCAGCGGGTGGGCCCCATCACCAGCGCTGGCCCCGTGCGGGCTCCTTGCCCGGCTGCACGGGAGCTGCCTCGTCGCCGGCCCCTCTCAACGYGCACACTGCGCTCGTTCGGTGGAGCCGCCGCTGCCGTGGCTGAGCCTGTGCTGGGTGTGAGGAGGGTGCAGCCCTCTCACATCATCTCCTTTCCACAGAAAGGGCTGGGGGGAAGCCCCAACGCAGTGCAAGGGGCTTCTTGGCACAGCCCGATGTTGTTTGGCAGGGCGAGTGTGAAGCTTCCCTGGCTCCTGGCTGCCCTGCCTAATGGGAGCAAGGGCTCTTTTCCGTTTGTGTCTCGTCTGCCTGATCCAAAGTTCCCTTATAACTTCTCATTYCCTCTTGAAATAGTTATTACTGAACTCCTAATTCCAAATGAGAAAGGAATTAACACTTGGAAACTGAAACACTGACACAGGGAATATAAAAACTGCCCGTGTTTTTTTTCCTGGAGGGTTTAGCTTGGGAAAGTGGAGTGTGGCTGTTGTGACTGTCTGAAATTCCTGAAAGTRCTGGTGATTTGCATTAATTAAGCATGCAGATATGAGACATAAGCGCTAAATTGGGCTCAGCATARACAGCTTTACTCCCACACTCACAAGCGGTGCAGGGGTCTGGAAGGGATCTAATTCATCCTGAGAGCGGAGGAAGTCCCACTGGGCTGCTCTTCCTATTAGTAATTTTGACACTTGGAAGATTTTGTATTTAATACACTTTCAGGYTACTTCATTTCTGTGTTCTTCAATGATACTTGCAGCACAGCAAACTTTGGCATGGCTGATGTAGAAATGGTGGGGGAGCAATAGGGTAGTACTAAGCAGTCCCATGAACTTCAGYGTGCAGAGTGTGGATGTTCCTTGTTTTCTTCTTTTTGTAGGTGGAAAGTGAGCTTGTGGTTTACAAGAGGCATCAAACTAGAGAAAAGTATTTCTAGGTAACATGCAAGAATCCAGTTTTCATCCTTTACTTTTAGAAAAGGAACATATTTGTAGGGCTTAAGAAATTGCTATATGAAATCTCTTTTCTCTTCAGCCATACTAGAGAATGTGTAAATCAGGGAAATTTTAAAATAGCAATATTCATCCATTTCTGGAGACCCTTAGACAACTAAACAAAACTCACAAAAAATAAGTTCATACCTAAATATCTCAATGAATTCACCATAGGCTCTCAGAGAGCTCTTACAAACAAACAAACAAAACCCCAGATCCTAGATCAAATCTCTAGTTTTATTCCATCTTTCCCTGATGGGTCCTATGCTCTCCCCCCTGCTCCAGAGTCTGTKGTGTATACCCCCACAGCTGCCCCATATTGACCCAGAGGCCCTTTGCTGGCATTATGGGGCTTATCTTCCATGTGTGTCGGGCACACTGGTCTCTAGGTGTGCAGGGGCTGCACAAAGTCTGGATCTTTCATGAGTGTCTGTAGGGTCACYACTTCCAGACTGCTCATGGGCCCTTCCAATACCTCTTGCAATGTAAATCAGGCTTAATGAGTGAGTGGTGTTTCATCAGTAGCTTAACTTTTCGACTAATGCATTTTCTCTGGAGATCTGTTTGGACAACTCCATTCAGCTGATCTTCGCTTCTTACCTTCCTTCCTGTTGATATTCATTATGTGAGGGCACAGCTACAGGGCAGAGCCCTACATTGTTGTTCTCATCGCTTCCCCACCTGCAGATTGCTGCAAAATTTACATATTGGTTTATTTTGATTAGTTGCAAATTACTGTGGTATTTTATTATCTCTTCTGAATKGAAGGTTTAGAACCCAAACACTAATGCAAAATCTACCTTATTTTGAGTTCAGAACTCTTCCCCTATGCTTTGCCTGTACATTTGTTCATTAAAGCATATTCATTAGGCAAGGAAAATGTTCTGGATATTAGCTTTGCTCCATTCACCTCATTTAAACTCTACATAATATGAAGGAGAAATTTTACATTTAAAACAAAATGCAGATGAAAACAAACAGCTATATTCCATGATGTCTATTTGACYGTATTGTTCAATATAGCAAAAACTCCTAACCCTTTTATTTGTTAACTTTGCTGTTTCAGAGGCTGATTGTTTTTCTTCTATAGCTTTCTGCACAGCAAACCATGCAATAAAATAATTTCATCCCATATATTATAAAATCAAGGTAGAAACTCTGCCTACACTTTTTCTAAGCTGTCATGTTTCAAAATACGAGGACAAACTCAGGTAGGTTTTTAAAACTGCTTGCTTTGTGTAAAAATTTTTTATGCCTTATTTATAGTGTCAAGTTAATGACTCTGCATTGATGTTCCCCAATCTTCCCATTACACTGATGGTGGAGTCAGGGGAGTCTCGATAGTGTGTCATGTTTCCAACACCCCTCCAAGCGAGGAACTGGTGTGATAAAAAGGAAGAAAGATCCAGGTACTGTAGGAATGAATGTGATGGACATTAGGTTGTATGAGTAGTGAGTTGCTTTATGTTGGCACTGTGCCTTCATAGATGGAAAGAGGTTGGTAATAAAAACTCAGAGAGCTTCTGTGAATTATATTTGATCATTTTGAAAGGTTGCTGGGGGGAGGGAGGCAGGAAAGGCTACTGCTGCTGCATTGGTCGAAGAGCTGCCTTGCTAAGTGGAGCCCTGGGCATGCACTGAAGGAGATACCACATGGCTAGCCAGGCTTGTCATGCCARAGAACTTGGAGAGAGGACTGTAGGTTGGTGGTTTAAGTTGTTTTAATTTTTAATGCTCTCTGGCTCTTAATAGTCCTSAGAAGGAACTGGGGTCAACATTCATGGGAATCTTGCAGCTTAGGTCCTAGTATAGCTAATCCTYCATATTATAGGGGGTTGGACTAGATGACCTCTAGAYGTCTCTTCCAACCTTAAGTATTCTATGATTCTAGAGGTCAACAACACTTTACATTCTAGCTGGGGCCTAGAGTAACATGTAACATCTGCATAGAGCATTGCCAAAAAGGTCTATAAATGACTTCCAGAGGCCATCTTCCATTTGTGGGACACTTCCGCTGCACAGAAAGGATATACTTGATCAGGCTAATACCTCAGCAGGTCAGCAGGTAGAAGACCTGAGGGTAAGCAGATTAGGAGAGAAAATTATCAGAATGTTATAAATTATTTGAAAGTCTTAGTGGTTATAAAGAAATGCCCTTAATTTTCTTTACATTTCCCCAAAGCTTTTTCAATATTTTTGTGAAATATTTTTTAAATTCTGAGTTATGCCATCAGAAGGACAATGTGGTCCTTGTTTAGGACATGTCCTGCAGTATTTGGGAGCTGTTTCTGCACCATGTTTGTAGCAAGGTCTGTCTGTCTATACTGTCCAAATGGCTTTCCTCGGGGTCTGTCTAAACAGACAGAAGAAGACACATGAAGTCAAACTCTACGTGATCTTGCCATGTGTTCCTCTGAATATTTACAGAGCAGAAATAGGGTGAGGGTCAAGAGTAATTTGGAGATACTCAAAGCCTGTCTGAATGGGACCCTGTACTCTGTTTTCTAGGTGTCTCTCATTGAGCAGGGAGGGGTTGGACTAAATGGTCTCTAAAGGTCCCTTCCAGCTTCAAGCATTCTGTGATTCTGCAGATACTAGCAGTCCTGACAGACCGGCATTTCTAAAGTGCATCAACTGTGTTATAATTTACTGTCAAAACTGCAAGCGCTGTGAATTTGCTATGATTGCCCCACAGTAGAGATGCTTGAGAACTACTGTAAGACTTAGACAGCAGTCTGGTATTCCAAGAGTTAAGTGGAGTCATATTTGCATTTTCCTGCTTTTTATGACTCTTGGAACTGATGGTGTTTGGAGAGAAAGGTCTTGATGCTAACAGAAAATCAGGACCTTTTAAGAGTAGGCTTAAGTAGTAATGCAGGCACAAGATTCCTCAGTGAGGAAAGAGATGATGACTGTAGTTTAGGACAGGTAGTTCTTAAGACATGCAGGCTACTCTGTTTATTATCCTCTAGTAGTGTATAAAGACAACTAAGCTATATGAAAGGAGCATGACCATGGACTCAAGTTTCTGTTAGCTACATTAGGAAAATAGCTATGCATAAATCTGGAGGCTTATAGAGACCCCTTTCTGTGTTTAACCTAACTCCCACTGCTTGGATCATAGCTAATCCTATCACAGCCTATTTGCAACATGTCTCTAAGCAGTGTCCTTAGCTGGAATGTACTTCGTTACTTTTGCAGGAGGTACCAAAATATAAGTTCTGGTCTGGAGACCAGACCATCTGATCCAAACTCTACATCTTCCAAAAACTGTGCTGTGATGACCCCAAAGCCTTTGAATCATCTGGTGCTCTAAAAGGGAGTTTGACACTGTGCCCAGTGAACCATAATGAACTCTTTAATAAAATATGCAGTTGAAAACACTGTGTTGAGCTGCACTGTGTATTATGGCCTTGCCAGCTTCACAGTGTGCCAGGCCATTTTTAAAATTAACAGACTATATTTTTTTTTAAGAAATGGGAAAGTGTGTACACTCCCAGCCATCGCCACAGGAAATCCGAGCAAAAGGGAGGCCAGCTTGCTATGTCTCCGGATTTTAAACAAGGAAATATTCTTTAAAGAGGTGTTCATGTGCTTTTCTCCACTTTGGGCCCATGGAATTTCTGAGATTGCAGTGCAGCTTCTTAACTCTTTAGTGAGATATAACAAAATCCTCATGCTTCATAGCGTGGTGGGGGAGACTCCATTCTGTATTAAATCTATCTTTGTCTCTGTGGAAACATTCATTTTAAAGGAGCATTTTAATCATAGCTGCAGCCTGCAGGGGAAAAGGAAGATACCCAGAGCTGAATGATGCATGTCCAGCTACCAAAGGGCATGCTTTATTAACTTTGATTTACCTATGACTGCTTGTTAATTATAATGTCACCATACAGGTGGTGTTTGGGGAAGGTGAAGGCCCCCAGGTTTACACCTCCCATAGTTCAAGGGGTAAACGAACAGAGTTTAAAAGTATGTTTTACAAAAGTATGTTTTACATGTCAAAATAAGGGCAGACCTAACCATGATCACTGTATCTATCTGTAAATCATCCTCTGGCCTTTAGCTACCTATCTGGTTTGGAATTTGTTTGCCTGAGTATTCTTGTCTATTTCGAGGGAGCCTTGGCAATTTTGCACTCAAACAATGCATGTCAGTGGGGAACCCTGAATGGCTCATTTAGAGGAGCAGTGTCCAGTGGTGGGTCAAAATAACACAGCCTGCTGGGCTGAAATCCTCTTCGCTGCACACACAGTTCTGTGAGCACAGAAATGAGAATGCTGAGAGCACAGTCAGAGCTTGGTTTCTGACTGTGTCTCCTGGGGGACTCTAATGTCTAAAACAAGATTGAGTTTTTCATACAGTCAKATCATTGGTAATGACATTCTTCCATGCAGATTATCCAGTCTTTAATAGAGAAGAAACCTATGCTCCATCTATGCCCTCAGAAGTAGGATATTCCTGTGCTTACCTATTTTCTTGAAGCTTGAAAGAATCTAACATTGTCTTTCTCCATTATACATGGCTGAAGTCAACGCTGGCTAATAGTTCCTGGCAGGACAGGCAGGTTCACTTCAGTTAACAGGGTGGTAAAAATGGGTAATACACTGGGGAAAGGCACAACCCCCTTGCAATCACAGTGTCTGTGCCGCCTCCCCATGGGCCAGACCACAGGGCACAACCACCACCTCAGGCCATGAGTGTTGCTGTATTTGCTCCCAAATAGGTGTGTGGAACGTGTAGAATCCCAAACCACTAGCAGTCTTCAGTTGCTTGTTACCCACTTTCTTTAAAAAAAAGCCCAGATCTTAATCTGAATAACTAAGAATCCAAATTTCACAGCCTCCATTTCAGACAGTCATTTTTTTAAATGATTGCTTCGTTAAGTGCTCGTGCACAGGTCAATTCAGCCAGTAGTTTGAGTTAATGGGACAAAGGGGCCATGTCCCATAGTCTGCAGCCACGTCTCCTTGACTTTCAGCCCTGTGTATGTCAGGGGAGGCATTTTGCTGATCTGGAGCAGGCATGCATCCCTAGGGATGTATGTCATGGTTTGGGAATGCTGGAGGGAAGACTTCCAATGTGCTGCAATGGCACTTCCTTYCTGAGGAATTGCCAGATTCCCCCTCACTTATGCTGGGCAGAGGCAGCTAGGAGTGCCCTTTTGCTACAGAGACTAGCTGCAAATTGAGGATGCTTGCATGGTAGTCTCAGCGAGGAGGCTTTCAGGACTTGTTTTAGGAGCTGGAAGCAGTGCACACCATTATAAACGCTAGCGTACAGCACGTAGTTACCGATGCTCGTGCCATCGCATTATCTGGTGATGGYCATGCAATTAAATGAGTGACCACTATGCCAAGCTCTCATTTGTCTCCAAGCACCCCACAAATACCCTGCATTCACTGTGCTGTGSTCTGGTAGCTTTTTAGTATCTCTTAATACCTCTTTGTGTTTGGAAATCTACAGAACTACCAAAGCTTTGAAAATACGGAAAGTTTAAAACCAAAAGAGCAGTAATTTAATGAAAGTTTTTCCTAAGTTTATGTCTAGGAGATCCTTTTCTGAGTGATAATGATATAGTGAGTTTGAGCGTTAAAACAGTGTTTCAAGCAAGATAATACTTTGGTTAGACTGTATTCTGTGTCATCTAAGCTTGGCTGTGGCTGCACAGTCCTCACTCCATGGCAGTTATGGCAAGGTGCACTGTTCATTTGTTTGCAGCTATTCCTAAAAATATATGCAGAATGTTTACATAAAGCAATAAGCTTCACTTCAACATGGAGTGGATATTCTGCCTAAAGAATGATCAATTTGGGGTTCTCTGGCAAACAGAAGGGAGAGGGGGGAAAAAAAAAAAAAAGACCTAACACAGGTGAGGAAAAGATTTTTTTTTCCTTCTTTCCCTTCCCAGAACACTGTGCCTTCTCTCCCTTCTCTCTCTCTCTCTCTTTTTTTTTCTTTTTTTTTTCCCCCCTTTACTAAAATCCTCAGCCTAAATTTAGTTTACCTAAAGATACTGCGTTGGCTTGGAAACACAACTGGGTTTAAACATGGGTAGCAACTGTGCAGATTTCACGTAAATCATTACAGAACTAGATCATGGTCTTAATGTAAGTACTAGAGCTCCTCTCCTGGCTGCTGGAGGAGCTGGAGGGAAAAAAAAGAGCCTTAAGAAAAACAACAACAAAATAACACAGAATTAAGAATTGCTTGGGAAAATGTTCCCTGTGGCCTCAGGACAGTGTTCTATTACAGTCAGATACCATTAAAGGTTTAATAAAACAGAGAAATGGGGAGCGGTACATTTATACTGGAGAGTTTAATTCTGACCTTTTGTATTTAGGCAATATTTTTCCAAGGCCAGGAATTAAATATAGGAGCGAGACACTTCTCAAYGTGACATAGGTATCCTTCTTCCCCTGAAGAAATAAATGTGAATGATGAAAGCAGGAATGTGGAAATAAAAGTGTTATTTCCACACTTGCAATGCCATCTAGCACTTGTTATCAAACTTGTGAAAATAACAAGATTTACTGTAATAGTTTACACTTGGCTAGTGAGGTAGAAAATATCTTTATCTTATAGCCATATACACTATGGTTAAACTATGCAGAAGATGATACATATGGAGCAGGTTTTGCAGAGTGCTTATGAATTTAAAAAGCATTGGGCATACAAGAAATAAGAGCAGAATATCATATTCAGTATAAATGTAGAGTAGAATGAAAGTGAAAAGAATTAAGCTAGTTRAAACAATTCAGCTTGTGGATAATTCTGGTCTAAAATTAGAGGCTGAACTRGACTGAAGCTCTACTAAGTCTCTATTCACCCTCCAGAATTGTCACTGATAATAAAATTGGAACCCTAAAAGTGTGAGTGGTAAAATAATGTCCAACTAGTCTGGCTACTTGTATTTGCAACAAAATCAACAAATATCCAAAATGATCGGTTTAAATGTTTTTTTTTCTCAGCATCATTTTGTTTATTTTTTTTATTTACATTAAATAACAAGTTTCAAAGCTTGTTTAATTTTATCTTTTATGGAGGACATCTCGATTACACAGAGATCCGACATGAGAGTATTCCACCTTCTCTGACAGGGACAGGTATATTGAAATTTCCCTTATAGATTTGGCAATTAGTGGTGCAAAGATGAAGACACAAACCAAAGAGCTGAAATGTCGGAGCTGAAAAATCATCGCAATTGCATTACCCTTCTGCCACTTCTCTGCTGCGCTAAACCTTACATGCTTACGAGAGCTATCTTTCAAATGGAGAATCAAATGGAAAAACCCTCCGTGCTTTTTTTATACATCATGAAATATTGAACAAAAAGGAGGTCATAAGCCTTTTTGTTGACTTTATAGGCCTCTCGAGACTTCTTCGAGCTCTCTTCTTGATTGCTGCTGTACATCTGGAGGGAGAAGCAGCCGGAGACAAGATGGTAGGTGTAGGCAGCTCTTGGACATGTAATTCATTTTCCTGCCCAGCATGCAATACACTGTCTTCCCTTCTTTTTTCCCCACCAGAAGGATAAGGAAACTTGCTGAGCCATGTCCTGGCCCCTAGAAGCCAATTTCAATTTCACTTTTTTCCGTACGTTTCAGCATGGCCAGGATTTCTTCCTATAATTGAAACGTGCAACCTCTTTTTTTCTTTTATAGGAATGTTTGGTTAGATGGAAAAAAAATCATTTATAATTATCAATGAAAAAAATTGCACACTCTGAAAGGAGCTACAACTAGCGCAGTGTTTGCATGTGTATAAAGACTAAAGCTTCATGAATGAAGGCTTTCAAAAAYAGCATAGGTTAAAAAAGGTATAATGTATAATTTAAAAGTATCCATGTATAGAGCAAGAGCAGCTGAACTGCTTATAAAACTTAATCACAATAAGCTTGTGAGAAATGAAGTTAGAATTCTTTGCAGCAGAAAGGTTACTAAAATCAATTTAATTWAAAAAAAGGTTTTTTTCTACAGAATACCAGCAGATGGCAGTATAGGAGAGAAAACAAAAATATTTTTGCCCGGCCCATGCATGGACAGGTACGATAACCATTTTTGTTTTGGGGGGCCTCATACATTGCTAAATTATCAGTTTGGTCTTTTCCTTCCACCCCATTGTTACCAGTAGGTTTGCATCATTCTATGAGAAAATTATCTATGTTTCTACTTAATCCATTCKTAATTTTACCACTCTTTGAAGCTTCTTTGGGAGGTGAAATAAGGCCTTGAAATCTGCATGGGGTGCATGCACTCTGACTGTTCTCAGAAGGGCCATTAAGACTTTCAGGAGAGGAAGCATTTCATTTTTCTTGACCAATGTGTGGAGCAGCACCAAGCGATTCTGCAGCAGTGAAATCTCTAGGTTTAGTTCTGATCTCAGGTTCTTTTAAGTCCTTGTGTTAGTGAGTGCTGCCAGAAATGCTCCTCTCTGGATTGCAGCTGCCTGCAAGGAGGAAGGCTAAGGTGCTACGCTGCTGGGTTCCCTCAGTTTTTAGCCATCATTTGGACAAAGCAGCGTCCTCCCTTGCCGTGAAAGGCTCCTGTTTGCACAGCTGTGGGGGCAAGAGGGAGGTGGGTGCTTGGACACATTGGTGTCTCCSATCCCCCCTGGTCTGCGGCGCCCTCAGAGCAGCAATCCTGGTGCTCCTCGCTCTGCTGAGCTGCTCCGTGCTCTGCAGACCTCATGGAGGGTAAGCGAGGCCTTTCTGCCTGGTCTGGGATCTCTAGCCTTGTTTTATTGACAAGGTGCTCAAATTCCCTGAAAAACAAAGCAGGTATCTGAGCCGCTAACAACACAGGTGGTGTTAAAAGCTGTAATCAGAAAGAAATTCCTGTATTAGGAGGATTTGCCTAGAAACCAAAAGCATCAAAGCATATGCATCCCCTKTATTTTATTAGCATATTAAGTGTATTATTGGAGTATGCAAATCATGGCTATTATGGAGGAATTAAAAGGAGCAGCCAAAAGAATAAGAAGTTTGCAGGTGGCATGCTGATTGCTTCAAGATACTGYAGCAGAGACCCAGAGCAAACATTTACTGCTCATCAAGGAAGACTTTAAAAGGACCACACGCACACAGAAAGCTGGCATGGTTAAACAGGAACACCTATTAGGAATAAAAGACTGTCTTCAAAAAGTGGAAATTATCCTCAAACGAGGAAAAAAGCACATAAACTCTTCCACAATAAATATAAGCTCTTTATGAAGTGGGCCAAAAATATTTTGAGCAGTAACTTCTTATAAGCGTAAGAGTGAGTAATAAAACTTTCTCTAAACAGATCAGAAGCATTAGATGTGCCAGACAGTTTATAGGCATGCTATAATGCTTGGGATATAAAAGGAACACTTAAAGAAGATAAGCCCAGAGCAGAAAAGCTAAATGAATTTTTCACGTTAATGTTCACCCTGGACAAGCTTAGGCAGGCTTCCACAACAGAGCCTTATTTATGGGGCCAAGTCAAAGAAATTATCTTAAAATGGAAGTGTCAGAGAAGAAATTTCAGATTAGATAGAACCAAATGGTAACAAATCACCTAGATTAGATCAGATTCTCAAAACACTTCTAAAGGAAGTCTGATATATGTGACAAATTATTAACTATGATGTAACTTAGATCTGCCTGTGCTACAAAAGAATGGAATGTGGCAATGTGGCATTGCTTGTTTCCTTTTTTTTTTTATTATTATTTTTWATTCTGAGGGATCTCAGGAATTGCAGGACAATAAACCTAATCTCTACACTGGGCAAACTGATAGCAACTGTAATGAAAAATCTGTCAGACCCATAGTTAACCATGATATAAAACAGGAGAGCTAATAAAGCTTTTCTAATGGAGGGTATGTGGCAGAAACGCTCATCCTTTAAAGGAATCAACATGCATATGAATGAGAGAGGTCGAGTTTATATACTTTGTAAGGGGTTTACAGCTGCACAGTGTTCTCACAGYGCTCAGCAACACAGCAAGAAATGGCAGAAGAATTTCAATGTTAAGCAGAAAGTAATACCCATGGGGGGGGAGAAAAGACATAATAAATCTATGAGTACAGTTCTAAATAAGTTCTAACCACAGAAGGAGATCTCAGTTATTGAGTTACTGTATACAAATGTCAGACTAATATTCACCGATGGTAAGCAAATAAACAAGATATTAGGAGAAAGAAACAGTGACACAGAAAAGAACCTGATGCAATTTATAAATCCAGACGTGCAAACTTGACCTACATTTTGAAGACTGTGTATTGTTCTGTACTAGGAAAAGGATATTGCATAGATAGAAATAATAGCAATATATATGACCAAAGTTAAGGAATGGTTTCATCAGAAGAGAAAATTAATAACTAGAGATACTATAGCTTGGATAAGAAATAATTTGTAGGATATGATATGACAGATTATAAAATCATYAGTGGCATGGAAAGAATTAATATAGGATGAGTCTTTCCTTTCTCTCACTATGTAAGAGCTAGGTTGCCTAAAATGACATTTGCAGACGGTAAGCCCAAAAATGAGAAAGGTRAAAACTTTTTCACACAGTGGCAATTAAACTGTAGAGCTCATTGCCACAGGATAAYCTAGACTTCTGGAGCTTAAAAGGCATTAGGAAAAAGTCTTAGAAGAAAATTTRCCCAAGAGTTATTAGTGCTTATTAAGTGCAAAGAAAATCACACCTGGGCTCGGAAGGCTGTGAAGTAGGGACTGCTGGTACCCCAGAGGATTATGCTGGGGAGCATCACAGTGTTCTTACCAAAAACCTTTCTCTTACCTCTTTTTTTTTTTTTTTTTTTTTTTTTTTTCCCCCCCTAAGCAGCTTGGCCGTTGTGAAAGACAATATATTATACTAGGAGAACCTTTACTATCACCCAAGGTTGGTGTTTTCATGTTCAATGTTGTGACCCATTTTACAAGACACTCTATAAGCACAAAGAAAGATGCTTTCTCTTCCATGTATTTGTGACACAAGAATGCATTTATTTTGCTGGCACTTGTCATGGAACAGGAACTGCTGTCCCAACAGCAACTCCCACTCTGTTGAGATTTGAGAAACATTTGACCGAGGGAGAGTTTAGCTGTGTGAGCTACACGGAGGCTTTACTGCTTATGATGGACGCAAGGCCCGGGACGCTGCAGAGGCCCACAGCTGCACGTGAGGAACCCGTGTGTGTATGTGCACCGCTCTCAGGAGGCTGGTGAAGGCACCTCGGTCTGTCTGCACCCCTTCACTTTTACTATTCCTACAGTTTCCAAAGTCACCAAAATCCTGAGCAAGTGTGTGACACTGAAATGCCAATCACTGCTACCAAACGGGCTGCAGTCCTGTCCCATTTTGCTGCCTCTAAGTTGGTATCTAGCCTAGTGAAGGGAGGTATGTAGATTCCTACTGTATGCAGCAGACWGAAGTAGGTCCTGCCACACAAATTCTCCCACCCTAGGGTACAAGCCAGAGGTGTCATTCATCAGTTTCTGATGGTACCTGTCTCYTTGCACAGCAGTTCCACTAGGAACAAGCAGCTTTCAAATCTTTTTAGTATTATAGTTCTGTTGACTTTATTATATAGTTAGCTTGAGTTAAAGCCATACTATTTCTATGCATTTTTTATGTAGATGCTCCTGTTCAAGAGAGCTGAAAAGGAGCAATGTAGACAAATTAACTCTACAGTGAAAACAACTTCTGTAACGTAGCTGTCAGTCTGCCAAGAGCAAATCTCTGTGTAACATTGATTATTTAAAATATTAAACATCTTCTGTTGAAGTCAAATGCCATCAGATGCAACCTTCAAGACTATTTAATTAAGATGTATATGTGTGCAATCAGTGCAGGAGGGAGTGAATCTCTACCCAGTCCAGAAACCATTTTAGACATAGTAGTTCAGGACTGTAAGCAAGCAAAGTCCAAAAGATTRCCTGTATTTTTAATTTTTTTCTTAGCAATTGTGGGTAAGGTAAGGAAAGTAATTGCTAAGAGTCCTAGATAATTGAGAATTTAAGTTACGATAGCCGAAATAATAGTAGGAGAGTATATGAACTGGTTTATGTYTGACACAGAGAGGCTGTAAGGTTTTGTTAATGGTGTAATACAGCAGTCAGCCTTTTAACGTGTGAGTCTTTTAAACTGAAATTTGTATAGAATGGGAAATACAATGTGCTGGTATCATGTCCTCCAGGGGTGGTGGGGAGGGAGATTCTTAAGGTCATGTTTTGCTGACACCAAGCATTTTAACGTACTCAAAAGGTTTAAAATGTTTCTAACAACACTTTTGATAACTCTAATGATAATTTTAATTAATATATGTGTGTACATATATATAATATTTAACTCAAAAATGATAACTCTCAATTGTATTGGGGGATATCTCAAAATGTGTGGGATACATTACCCTTATAACTTAAAATCAATACATACGTTAGATAGCTGTGGTGGAGAAAAGGGTCTTTTTGGCTAATAGGCACCTCTCCTCTTTCTTACTCTTGCTAAGTGAAAGACATTTTGGATATGAAATAGAAACAAACCATTAAAAGGTCTGGCGTCTTTGAGTGATCAACTGTTTAACTTCTGTCAYGCAAGCAAAATATCCCATATATATATCCCATGTTTGCTTAAAATTTTAATTGGACCTTCAGAAGGACAAATGTAAAACAGAAAAAAGAATAAGTCTGACTTACTGACTAGACTCTGTCTAGAAACCAACACAGAGTTTGATAGGTGTTCATATTAATGGTTGAACTATGTTATTTCAAGCTGTAGCATACATACCTCACCAAATAAGGGGCCAGCCAACTGGATGTAAAAGAATAACCTGCCCCTGAGCAGAACTTATTAGCTTGGGCACAGTTCCACGTTAGCAAGTCCAAACAGTTTTTGGGTTGAATGTATCTTCCATGTGCAGCTTAGAAAATGAGCTAAGCTGTTCCACAACTGTCTCCACCTGCCCACGTAGACATGCCTTCATAGTACGGCTTGGACCATGGCCCTTTCCCAGCTTGCTGACACAAGTTGGCTGTCACCTACTTACCAGATGGTGGGGAGCAGCCGCAGGAAGCTGAAATCACTATCTATACTGATATGAGAATCATTAGATGGCAATTGATAGCCCTCAAGAACATGTAGCATATATTCTGGATTTTGCAGGTTTCTTAAAGAGCATTTCATGAAAGTAAGTGGCTTTCTTTGCTTTCTTACATTCTTAAAAAAGCAGAGATTGCTTGAGGAGGGGGAAAAAAAGATTGCAGTTAAAGTTGAAAACAGAGAAAAGGTAGAAATTCCCAGATGAGTCATTAGCTCTGTGTAACAAATAATCTTCAGTGAAACACAACCTCTGCTTGGATAAAGTTTAGGAACTCTTCTCTGCAAAACACATCTTCATCTGTGGAGCACCTATAGTTTAGAAGAGATGGAACATCCTGGTCAGCAGTCAGGCTGCAGGCCCCCTACCTTGGTGAGTGGCTGTGTTACAATGAATTACCATTATGATCCTAGGAGACTTTATATGGACTATCCATAATCCTCTGCCCTTTGGTTTGTTTCCCTCAGTGTCTTCTGCTTCAGCCCTAACCTTTCTTCTCAAAAGCCAAAGCAGTTTGGATTAGACATTTCAAATGCAGCATTATGGGGACATRATTCAGCATTATAGGGACATTTATAATACTTATATATGACTGCATACTATGGAGACTATTGATGTTAGCCCAAAGCTAAGGAGGTTACACACAGGAGCAATGTTAGAAAGAAGAACCTTCCCTGCAAGCTCAGCAGCCAAAAAGATACCTCTCAGAGAAACAGGAAAAGAGAAGTGG
The DNA here is from genome assembly GCA_003342815.1 of Eudromia elegans. NCBI lineage: Eukaryota > Metazoa > Chordata > Aves > Tinamiformes > Tinamidae > Eudromia > Eudromia elegans. Next base: position 2,177,516 of record PTEX01000068.1, read on the forward strand.
GGGTAGAGGAGAAACAGGGGGAAGAAACAAGAAACAGTTTATTGAATGCATTGATTACAGTGTTGTATTGTGTATCTTGGTGGTGTAAAAGGAAAACAGCTTTTTAATGTTTGATGAACATTAGCATTGATGGCCTCATAAAAGTAAATCTAGATTTCTCTAGGGAGAGCAGCACAAGCACTTCTTTGCCACTTAAAACTGAAGTTCATGTGAAGGATCATCACATAAGTCTTCACTTTTCATACCATGATTGTTCAGTAGACCAAACATTTTTGGCAATGTGCCTGCTTACATGAGTGTGTCAACACTGCATTGCTTATGTTATGTAACTGGGTACTGCAGCAGATCCAATGAAGCAGTAAGCCTGAAACGTTGCAAAAGACCCACTGGGATTTCCCCTGCTGCTATTGTCACAGCATAACTGCTATTTTTAATCCAACAAGTAGAAACAAACGTACTTGTCTTTTTCTAAGCTTAATGCCTGCTGCTCGAAAAGGAATTTAGGTTATGCTAGTGAGATTTTAAACATGCTACCTTTTGACCATGTTACTCTCAAGCTAGGGAGGGAAAAAGCTAATAGTTAGCCACGTCTATKTAAGGCAGTGTTGTGTTTGGTGATGGGGGGAGAAGTGCTTGGCTGTTGTGTGAAGATGGTAGAAAGCCAGCTGAAGTTGGAACTGTGTTTGTATAACCCAGAAATGAGTTTAGCCAACAAACTTAAGGGAATGCACCATAAAATGATGGAGAGGGCAGAGTGATGTAACTGGTTATTGTAACAGAGGGCTGGGAACCTGCATGTCTTGGTTTCCACTTGGTTTCCGATGTTGTCCAACTTATGCAGTGAGTGCCTGGTCCTGCCAGGTACTAAACATGTTCCGACTTAGGCTCTTGTCTATTCATGATCTTGCTGTGTGGCTTTCATTTGCTTCAGACCTTCACTTTGACTATACRTAGTCAAATGTTGCTAATTTGAAACTAGAGGTTATGCTGAACTGATTTTTTGCTAGCTTTAAAGCATTGTACACAGACGTTCACACAAAGTCTTAAGTGTCATTTTTTTTAGAATGTGGTTCCAAGAAGATATATTGTCATAAAACTCATTCTTAAGTGGTAATTGTGTGCTGCAGTGTGGATCTCTACAGTGGTATAAACCCTATGGCACAGCTTTGCAGAATGTATATATTCATGATAAATATATAAAAGAATATTAGCTGTACTGTGACTGTGTTGCTGAGAAAAGGGCTCAAAAATAACAAAGACAACAAAGTATGAAAAGTCATACATTAATCATGTATGAAGCTGGAACTTGGACCAGTGTACTGTTCCTTAGGCCAAAGGGTAAGTCTGAGAGCAACAGAGAAATTTTAATCATGTCTGTGGTTACTAGAGTCTTAGTGMCGAACATGGGGGCTAACATGTGCACGACCAAAGATGTGGAGAGGAGTCTGAAAGGAAGTAAGGACTGCTTTGGCACTCAGARGACTTAGCAAGTGACTTAGAAGCAYTGTGTATTTGTCAATAATGGTTTGCCAGAGATACATAATTMGTTCCATGATTTTCATTGCACTTCCCATCATGACCTTAAGTTTCAGTCTTGATAACCCCAGTTCCTTGTTTAGTCACTGCTTCTCCTCTACATCCTCCCTGCCTCTCAGTCCTAACATCTGCCAGTCATAGATTCTTGACCTAGTTTTTCCTTCTTCCCAGTTCCTCTCTACCACTTTTTTTCAGTAGTCTCCTCCTATATCACCTTCATTCATTTGTACCTATTTTTGTGTAAGGAAGAAAAGAGAAAGAGAGGAGGAACAGGGAAGGGCAAGGGGAAGAGAGAGGAAGAGAAATCCAGGAGAAACAAGATTTTGGTCTCAACTTGTAATATCCTGAAGCTCCAAATRTAGGAAAAGCTCTGATCACCCCTGGTTGGCTACATTGTTGACCTGGATTTCACCTGGCAAGAGCTAATAAGTCCTTTCCCAGCACCTAGGAGGAGATTTTTAAGACTTGGACCCTGGTCAAACTCTGCAAGCTTTTCACCAAACTCAGAAAAGTCCATGCAAAAAAGTCCTCCTACAAATTTAAATCATTTCTCAAAGTTGTGAATTTCTACATCTTTTCAGAGGAAAAGTTGTGAACACACACAAAACAATGTAGTTTGGCCATGATTTTGCAAGAGATGGTGAGAGAGGGTGGGATAGAAGGAAGGAAAGATGATTTTCGTTCAGCAGGAAGGAAAGCAGCAAATACATGTGGCAGCATGTAGAAATCCAAACTTAAAATCTCAACACTAAAATCAACAGGTCGAGTTCTGCTAAGCTATAGCAGCAGAACATAGGATTTTAGCATAGGGTCAGGCAATCTTATTAACAGCTGATGCTATCAGCACCACATCACATTGCAATTCACCCATAGGACACCCATACTTTTTGGGTCATAATTAGCTTTTATATCTCTGTAGCACAGTACAGGGTGATATTTTTCTCAAATGGTTATGACTGAAAAGTCCCAYTGTTGAGACAGGTATTTTAAATATCAATTTACCATTTCAAAATTAGTTCTGTATAAACAACAAAGGAGTTAATATAATGCCACARAAAATTCTAACCCAGTCATGTATCAAGGTTTTGTTAGACTGCTAAATCAAGTTCAGCTGCTCTGTTAAAGACAGTTGCACTTGTTCCTCTGTGCATCTTATCCAGCAAAATATCAATTCCCTTCTGTGAACAAGCCCCCAAATCTGTCGATACTTAGTGAATCAGGTACTCAGCTCCTGCAGCACTGAACCCCAATAGATCAATATTTATTTGGATTCAGTGTTTGGTCTCGTAAAAGTACAGTCTTTTGTCATTGTAATTTATCTTCTTGTATATTCAGCTTGCAGACACTGCTTCTGTTGATCACTTAAAAATCTGGCATGACTCCAAGTAAAACATTCAGCATTATGTACTGCATGCCAGCTGCGAATCAACTAAATGGTGCTTGTGTTCCTGGAAATCAAGATCCAAAAATGTACTTATGCATAATCATTCAATATAACAAACCATATTTTAAAATGCGATCTGTTTAATCAACCACTTGCCAGACCAGGGAAACAAAATTTTATGCGGCAAATTATTCTGTACGAGGTAACTTACATTTTGCAGATTTTCCCAGGTGCTTATTTTAAATAGCTAAAATTATTCTTTCTTCTGGAGGATTGCAAAGCACTAGACAAACTACAGTGCTGAGCAGCAGAACATTTCTAGGGCAAAATGTGGCAAATGCTTAGTGACAGACAGGAAATCTGTGCGCCATTTAGAAAGATTTTTTTTTTAAAAAAAAGTCAGAATCAGGTTGAAACCACAGGGGTGATTCAATTACCTCACTATTTTTGATCCTTTGGCTCACTGTACACATTTGGTTCTGATATTTACCTGAAGAATTTAGTTTGCTTGCAGAAAGGAATCGATAGCCCTATGGAAGCCAGGCACAGGCCTGAGCAGGCATGTACTGTCCAAACAACCCTGCAGGGTTCTGCTGATGCCTCCCAGTCCTGRCTCTATTTTTGGCAGATGCTGCTAGGCAGGCTCAGTTTTGAGTAGCTCTGCAATGTGGACATTCATCCTGCAGAAACCGACTTTAATTTTCCTTTCAATTAATAATCATACTTAGTTTAACAGAGCATTACAAAACACACACTGAAACAAATTGCCACGTGGGCTCTCAAAATCGAATGAATCTACCTGTGCAGAGGAGCTCCGGGGAGACTGCTCCCATGCGGACCTCATTGCTTCCTGTCTGAGGAGCTTCCCATTCCTCCTCATCCACTGTCAAAGCCTGCAAAATGCTATAGAACCCTCTGCTCCTTTCATCCAAACCCTTCTACCTCCCCTCCTTCCATGGCTGAGCCTCTCACCACTTCCACCTCCCAGCACAGCCAAGGTGACCTCCCCAGCTGCAGAAACCCCAATGTGGAGCTTCCATCTCAGGGCAGCTCGGCCCTCAGCTTCTCGAATGAGCAACGCCTGCTGCTCTCCCTCCTGCCCTCCCYTGGCCTCTTTTTGGCTGCCAGGGCCAGCTGTGCTCGTCTCCTTCTCAGGCACCCACAAAGCAGGGCTTGGCCCTTCTCCTGATAGAGCTCCACCAAAGCAAGCTCAAGCTGCACTTTCCAGCAGCACGCTCGGAGGGCAGAAATGGAGACTATGTTCTGGAAGAAAACAGGGCATGAGAGTTAACTCCATTGGCTTACTTACGAGAAGGCAGGAGGAGTAATAAAAAAGGGCATGAGAAAAGCCCCTCAAAGAACGTGTGATGAGCACAGGAGGGGAGAGGTAGAGTTTGAGGACCTGAGAGATGCCATTAATATTGGTATTGAGTGCTGGAAGTTCAGATGATTTTGATGGGMTCAGGCACAGAAGGCCATGAACAGATACAAACTGAGATGTGTTGAGGCATATCAGAAAGATTTTTTAGCTCTTGTTATTATAGAGAACTGGGACAGAAAGGTAGAACCCAGGATTTACTCACTTTCACCTAAATTAGACTGGGACAATATTATCCTGTGTGAGGAGGGAAGCATTTGGCCAGGATCTAAACTATAACCTGAGGTGTTCAGAAGGGCTTGTGCTAATGACTGTCAGCAGCAGCCTACTAGATACCACGACACTGCCTTTCAAATGCAAAAGCCTCTCCTCTTCCAAAAGGTCTTTATGAGCCTCTGATAAGTCACCGTTGGCCCGGAGAGGTTTCATAGGCACTTTGCACAGCGTCACTGCCGCTCTGGCAAGAGCAGACCCATGTTGTGACACAGCTGCAGGAAGCCGGCTGCTAAATCCCTGTGGCCTCAGTAATAATATAGATKATTTTAGCCTCTTAATCTACAGTGACAGCTGAATCTTGATTCTTTCTTATGTATAATGCCATCGCATGAGTGTGCTATATATACCTGTTGTCTATATCCTGGTTGTTTCCGTAGTAATAGTAGTGAATAGTTGGGGGCAGMTTTTAATCGCTCTTCACGCTGCAATTTGCCTCTTTTTCTGCTGGCTTCTGTTGTCATGACACTAGAGGGTGACAAAGATCCAAATGAGAACTACAACGGAACCATTTAGAAGAGACAGTTTGAAAGTAAGTGGAATTTCTTGACCTTTATAAGGCTTTTAGCAGAACAGGACAGCTTTGCTAATGACAGTTTAACAGAAACTGTTACTGGATCTTAATGAAAGTTTGTTTGATTTAGGCCAATTCTGAATCAAGTAGATTGAAACTAAAAAAGCTGTAGTTTTTTCCATGTTTTATGAGACTTTTCCAGGGCAGAGTTGAAAAGAATGGAGCGGTATTGCAAGTCTGGAGTAGGAGAAGGAAACCTACATATTTAGAAGGTGTGAAATACGAAGAAGAGGAGACCATATATATAAATTTAGACAYTGAAAACTCTTTTCTAATCCAAGCAGTAGTGTCTGTTATAGAATTTGTTAATTAAAGAAAAACAAAACTTTCATGTATGTAATATTGTTTACAAATGCGGCTAGGAAATGCAGTAGATACAGTTCTTATTAGAGTGTTGAGACTTTACAACACTGAGCACGTTCATCTCATTTTCTAAAACATTCCTGTGCTTTGCTACTGCCTTTCATGTACTTTATTTTGCCCATAAAAAAAAGAGATTTTGTATGTATACTGGTTGTTTGTAGACATATATGTGTCCACAAAGTTGAGGTCACACCATCTGTGTGTTTGTGTCCAGATGCAATAGTAATCTACAAAAACATGACCTCCATGGCAGGTCTTGCATCAGTTAAAATGTGGTCCATGATACGGCTTAAATGCTTCCATTTTTTAAAAATAGCAAGAAATACTACTCTTGAGCTCATTTTCTTAACGTTGTTTGCAGGTGCAAGATTACTATTTAAGTGGCATCTGTATGATACTATCAGCTCCCACGGCTCCATTGTGATTTCTAATGGAAACTAGTGCATTGTTACTCAAAATATGTAAAACCCTCAGTTCAAGGGATTCATACAGCCTATTTCTAGGCTGTAGGATGATGGAAAAGGCATGGAAATACTAACTCATAAGTTTCCATCCTCTGAAGTGTAGTGAAAAGGACCTTCCAATATTAGTGTTAAATATCATCCTTTTTAGCCAGCCTCATGATACTCAGGCTTTTATTTATTCCTGTCAATGGCTGGTGCTGCTGCATGCAAATGGCACCAGTCTGTGCTAACGAGAGATATTCCCCACCCATTAAACTGATCAAAGAATTATAAGCCAGTCTGATGGAAACTTTGGGAAGAAATAGAAATTGCTTAAAGATTCTGGCATCTCTAAGCACTTGGACAAAGGCAGTGATGGTTAGTGGTCAGAATAAGACAGAGACTGTCAACTTTGCTGTCAACTTCACCCAACAGAGCCAAACCACCTTTGCACTGCCCTCACTCTCCAGGCTTCCAGGAGCCAGCTTGCATCCTGCTTGAGTACACAGCTGCTTTAGCCAGCTGGGCTGGGGAGCCTCTTGGGTAGCATTTCTGTGCAAGATGAAGCACAGGTTGGAGCACCTGCATAGGTGAAACACCCCACAGATTGTGTTTAGCCCTTTCTGGAGCAGACCAGTGGGAGAGAAGCCGATGAATTTCTTTGGGGCTGTCTATGTTTTGGGTTTGTTGCATGAAGCAGAGAGGACAGAACCTCAGTGGAGGACTGAGTGGTGGAAAAGAGCCACCTTACATGTGTTCACATCCTCCTTTCACCTCAGTTCTCTCCGTAAAGCAATATTCTTCCCATATTCCTCCATGTGCAACATGCTTTCGGATCTTTCTGGTCTGACAGAAACACTGGTAACAGCCGGGCAGGAAGAACTTGCTTTCATAGGCGAGTTTAAGCTAAGCAGCAAGACCTGGCATCATCTCGTCAGCCAGCACGCCTATCTCGGGGCCATGGCTGCCTTTGGTCTCCATATGAGCAGTGGAGAGTGATAGCACCCTAGAGGGACTAAGCTCCAAACCCAAACTGGCCCTTGTGACTAAGTCTGTCACTTGCTTTAATGATAGGCTTTGCTTTCCATAGAAAACATTCTTGGAAAAATGCACACTTAGCAGTTGTTTTCCATAATCCTTAAAGTGTCCTAAGAGCCCTGACTGATTCTCAGTAGTAAAAATGAGGGAGACACCCAGCAGTTGGCCTAAGAAGAGAGAGAATTGCCTTTACTTTGCAGAATTGCCAGAGCAAGGATTCAGCCTTAGGAAAAGCCTTAGGAAAACCGCCCACTGGTGGTTTCAGTGAACTAAAGAGGAATAACACTAATGTGCGCAAGACACTGTCCAGGGAGAATAATCTGTGTTTGTAGATCAAAGACTRTGACCAAGGCAATATAAATGGAAGTCAAGGAGGAGAAAATAACTCAGATCTCAGAACACATGGGGCACAGGGCTTGGCTAGCAAGTCTAGACCTCTGACTTTTACATGTAGGACACACAAAATGAACCACAGTGAGAGAAACCAAAAAGCAATGTTAAAATAATGCTGTTGAGAAGCCTGGAAAAGCATTTGTGTTTGTTTTGGTTGTAATATTTTGTTACAATAATTATTTTATTTTATTTTATTTTATTTTATTTTATTTTNTTATTTTATTTTATTTTATTTTATTTTATTTTATTTTATTTTATTTTATTTTATTTTATTTTATTTTATTTTATTTTATTTTATTTTATTTTATTGCAAAGAGCATTTTTTATTTTATTTGCAAAGAGCAAAGAGCTCTTTGCTGAGTTTGACACAAATTTTGAGTGGAAGGCATAAATGCCACATCTTAACAGTTTATTTTGTTCAATAATCTTATTTTATTTGGCCATTAAAAGGAAAATGCCTGCTTCCTCAGAAATTCCTGACTGTGGCTCTTCTTTTTTTCAGTATAAAAAATGGAAGGCTTTTTTTTCCCTCAGTCTCTAGTCATTTGTTATGTGCTTTTTTTCCCCTCTAATTCTTCAATACTTTTATATGCCAAAAATAATTGGAAGTGCATTGCTCTTTTCTGACCATCCTTTGGGAGAGATTAAAATTAACYTTCTGTATTGGCATGTAGAAATCTAGAACAGTCTCCACCCTTTACTAAGGAATATTTTGCCTTGGCATGGGTCACAAAGTATCTGCACAGAAAGTGRATTTATTTTATTTTATTTTTTTAGGCCTCAAAAGCCACAACATGAGGATCTTCAGCTGGAAAAGACCGTCTGAAAACCATTGAGCTTCCCTGCTCCTGTCTATGTCTTGGACTTCTATTCTTTGTTTCAGTCYTTCTGTATAAGTGGCATAAGGCCAGGTGAAATATCCAAATGTCTTGATTTAATGTTTTAATTCTTCATAGCATTATTAATGTCAGTACTTAAAGACTTTACCTAATCCTAGAAACTATGCAGGCACAGCAAATTCCTTCAGGACTACACAAAATATGGCTCTAAAGATATTTAACAAAGATATCAATAATTTATAATACAGAAGAGCAATAGGAATCTCCTAAGCTCTGAGTACATATGAGTTTTTTTAGAATCTTATGCTGACTGGCTTTGATTTCTACAACTGTTTTAGGGCTCCATCTATTTTTTTGGAATCATCCGAATAAAAGTGCTGAACTGCACGTAACCTCTTGGTCATACATTTCTTAAATTCATCACTGCCATCCAATCCTGTACCRTCAGCGTGAAATTTTTCACCCTTGATCTTGAGCTTGTAACTCAAAACTAAAATCATTAGGAAGAAGTTGGCTAGTAACTGTCAAGTGATGAGAAGGCTGGAGGCATGATTCTTTGCTGACATCTACCCTTCATGGTCATTGCAGCCTTTGTGGTTGGGATCTTCTATGGCCCGTTGCCTCTGTGTGGCTTCAGAAGAGTGGTTCGTGTCAGGTTGGAGTGGGGATGTTGCCTGCTTTCAGAGAGACCCACAGATGGAGCAGAACATTGTAATGGATTAACACCAACTCCTCTGTCTTGCAGCTTAGGACCCCAGTGGCCAGGTCACACAGATCAGGCTGGARTGCTCTTGTGCTCCAGGTACACTTCACTACGTGGGATCTGCTGCAGTCAAATGATATTGGAAGACTAGAGCAGCTTTAACTTAAGTGTAATAGGACTTCAGCAGAGGCAGAACAAAAGAGAATCAGATGTGCTGCTTTTCTCCCTACACATCTGTAAGGGCAGTTTTATAGGAGTGGAGATTGCTGTCCTGTAGACAAAATATCTGAACCATGATGGTTTTCGTGACCCTTGAGTTCATGATACTACCTGCTCTGGTGCTAATCTCCCCAACACTTCTCTTTAAACAGTTCTTTTTAGCAAGGTGTAACTCAAAGGAGCCAAACTGTGCAAGTGGAAGCTATTGAGCAGATTTCATGGGTCAACAAAAATATATGGGAAAGTTTCAAAAAATTGATGACAAATTAATATACAAAATTACCTGAGCCAAATCCTCATCTGCTTAATATCACTTTCTTCCTATGAAACTCTAGATTCATTAACACCAGATGAAGATCTGGTCCTTGTCAAATTTTTTCAGACGGGCAGTTATTACTTTTGCCCTCAAATATTAGCYGTATTATTTAATGAAATGAGGCAGCCGAAATTTCAGAAATATTGGAGAAAGGGTGTTGTGGGATTTCCAATTCAAGCCAATAGTGAAAAGTCTCTTTGGAATATTCTGGAGGGATACTCTTCTCCATAATTGTTGGATATACTCTTCTCCATAATTTTTAGATTAAGATGGTGAATTTGTTATATCATAAGCATAAGTGATGCCAAAATGAGACTGTTGCAGATGTGCACAGGCTTTGTTCARTGTCTCGTGTTTTCATAAGAATATGAAGTCTTTGCTGTTGTAGATATATATGTAGCAGCAGATATTAATTAAAAAGAAAATACAGTTTCTTGTTATACCCTTTGTCTYGAAGGCAGCAGAAAAATCCTACTGGATTTTCAAATAAATTTCACAGGATTTTGAGAAATCTGGCTAAGATCTCTTCATGAAAAAAACATGTGGAAAAGTCGATTTTATTTTTTCCCTGGTGATACTCTGCTGCGACTCCGAGTAAAATGAAGAAGTTACTGTGGAAACTGTACAAGCTGCTATTCCTGGGAGAGAGATCTTCCTAGAATTTAGGAGCTATTTCTAAAGTCTCTATGCCCATATCTTGCAATTTGTGTTGCATACGTCACAGTTTTGAAAAAATCTCTCCAGTGAATGCTCTTAATCTAAATCTAAACCCTGTTTTTTGATGATTCATATGTGTTTGAGGAGGTTATAAAGATTCTTTCTTCTGGTCTGAACAAAAAATATTACCTATTTGCATCTTATCCCTGATAGATTCCTGCTGTACTCTCTGTCTTATAACCTGATACATATGAATCAGAATGTATAATTGGTTAGATTAATATAATATTTATGTGTGGATAATAGACACCTTCAAAATACTGAGGTCATTAAGAATGTCCCAGTAGTCGTACTGAACAGAAGAAGCTCAATAATGTAGATTCAGCATAGAAATTTTGCATCCTGGATAATCCACATGCATACAAATATGTGAGAATTTCTAAACATTGCATGGATCTTTCCTGCAACATATAGGGTCAGAAAGATCAAAAAGAGTTTTTTGCTTGACTTTAGTGATGCCAAGAAAACAAAATGACCCAGAGAAAGGAATCTGTGTATTTTATCATTTTAGAATTACACARGGAATCACTTTTCACCAAAAAAATTATTGCTGAACATCAACTGAAACGACTATGTTCTCATCTCAAACCTGCATTCATTGGCAGATTATGACTTTTATAATTATTTTTCAGTAACTAAGTAAAMAAGAATTTGTCTGGGATTTTGAGTCTTTGGTACCAGAAGGCCTTGGAACAGAATGGCCGCTTGGAGAGGTTTCCTGAAAGGCTTTGTTCAAAGTAAAACGCAGCCAAACTAAACATTGCTGGGACTGAATTAGTACCAGCTACAAAATAGGATGTTTAGGAAACCACATGGACATAACAGGCACATCGGAGCTGATCACGGACAAGATAACAGGAATGCAAAAGCCGCCAGCTTGCGTGTGAGGTTCTCCTGCCCTTCCTTCCCGCTGGCTTTCCCAGGCTGGTATCACACAGCCTGCCTGGGGCTCCGAGCAGCCTGGCTACAACGGTTAGTAATAGCAACCCATCCACTGCTTTGGTCATCTATCATCTGAGCGTCAACTTCCTTTTTAAAATAGTAATAGGGGTGGAAGCTTTGGATGTCTTTATGGTCCCTCCAAACCTTTTACCCTACTTCTTTAGCTTCTGTGGGAAAAAAAAAAAAGCTAAAGCTCTATGTGAGGATTTTTATTTGTTTTTCTTGGGTTGTTTGCTCTGATTTCCTTGCTGGGCAGCCTTCCTGAGGATGGTTTCAGTGCTGGCTTCCTGAAAGAAGGGCAGTTCTTAGGGCAATACGAGGAAATTCCATCAAATAATCCCAGCTATTTATTTCTTCACCGGAAAAATCAATGTGGGATCAGGATCTATTTAAATAAAACTCCAATAAATTGTGGTGTTGCTCCACAAAGAACTTCATGTTATTTCATAAACAGTAAGATTTAAAAGACTTTTGAATATGCTACATACTCCACAGTAGATTGCTAGTAAGTGTAGTCTCAGGCATTTTCTTTGTTCCTCAAAGGCAGGTCTGGCCAGGCTGCTACCTGAAAGACTCGGATATTTTAGCACGAAATGTAGGGGCTAAGTATTACCAGTCTGGAATTAAATGAATGAATGAATAAATAAATAAATAAAATGATGAGCTGAGTCTGCAAATGCATTAGACTCACTTAAGCACCCTCAGACTTTGCTAAGTAAGCTGTGAGATCCTCTTTGCCTTCTGCTGTTGTAGTTTTTGCCACTACTGTATTCAAGAAGCAATTCTTCCCTACAATCTCTCATTACAAAAAAAATCACTATTAAAATAGTAAATAGCAGTGAAAGTGCTTCAGTAGCACAATGGGAAGTGGGCTGAAGCCGTTTCTAAATGCAGCGTGTTTTCCTTTGTTTTGTGCTGTCATCCGGGAGTTTTCTTTAAAAGTACATGTACACGTCAAGTCCTTTCAGACAATTACATGTAAAATCTGGAATTTCTAACAGGTTTCTTACAAAATACTTCTGTGTATGATTAATAGAGTTCTTCACTGTTGTCACAGATCTCTCTACAACTCATGCAAAAATGCCTCCAGCTAAAGTACATAATTAATGGCACCATAAAATCTTAYTCTGTAATATCAAAAAGTGATTTATTACAGCAGATAAGTGCAGTCATCCAGAAAACAATAAATTCTTGTATTGGAGACACACTGTGATAAAGTAGATTAAATAATGTGGTTAAATTTTCCTTGATACTCTTTAGTATTTCATCTAAGAACATTAATGAAAGTTAAATGAAATCAGTGCTTGCTACAGTGGCCTTTTTATGTATTTATGTAAATACACTATTCAAAAGGAAAAAAATAAAAAGGATAAAATACCTCCAAATTGATGTCCATTTAGAGAAATCTTAGGTTAAGCTTTAAAAGACACACATTGATAATGAAACACATAGGTCAAATGTGTTTCTGAAATTGTTACCACGGAAAAAATCTGCAATATGCCTATTATATTCTGTGGTTTTTGTAACAAAATGTTTCATAATTAATCATGATCAACAGTTTCAATAAGGAAACAGATTTACTTCTCCATATCACTAAGGAATATTCCAATTCTTGTTGATAAAAAGCAGTTCCACACAGCGTTTCCACAAAGCAACCAAAATGCTGTTTCTTTATTTGCTTTTCTCAGCCACTGCGTTCCAAAATTTCTGGATTTCTAATTCTACCTCAAACATAATTTTCCACCAAAGCAGAAATTTAGGTCTCTGAATATCATATATAGCATAAGCTAGAGTTCAAAATTATTTGGGACACAGTTACAAGAATATTTATTGTCCAAACACTTAGGAGCAAAATACTTTCTCATGCTACTGCATTCTTTAAAAATCACCCAAGTCAATGGAAACACTTCCACTGATTATGGGMGTTTCAGAACAGACTGTATGTAGCTTCTAGTTCTGACTCCGGGAAAATGGCAGCAATTTGATTCTTGTTTTAAGAAATCAAGAAAATGCCTATTCTAACAAATAATGACTGAAATTTTTTATTGGTGTTTTTGGACATCCCACGACTTAAAGGGGACTTTAGGAAAAAAAATATAGAAAAAGTAATCTGCTTACCAGATTGTATACTTTTCTATTATATCTTTTTACTATTTTATTCCTCTAAGTGGCATTTTTCTTTTTAAATACATAATCRCCAGGAATATTCAAATATCAAAGAAGAAAGCTGAGGAAATTATTAGACTAATATTTCGATGTAGTTTATAATTTGAAAAAGATTAATTCACTTTAAATAATTTATTAAGGCTTAATTAACTGTAAGTAAATTCTGGCATTTGCACTGCAATATTTAATTGACTACTTTGACTTCCTAATGCATCCTTCCCTTTTCTCACATGTAGAAGGTTAGAAAACAACTGGAGATAAATGTCTGAAGCACAGAGCATTGTCTGAGCTTCACGACATCAATTATAGATTAATCTGGCCTGTTTAATTTCAGCTGGTTCCAACCTCTATTGTCCATGCTTTGTAAAAATATCAATAAATATTGTAACACTAAAGCAATAAATATAACATATTAAAATTATGGTACGTCATTCCTAATGGAATAAATGAAATAACCTAATGAAATAACCACTCTTGTGTCTTTTTGATTAATATGATATTACATAAGATGAAACTTGTCATTAGGAAGTGACACATTTTTCATATGTCATGTTAAATAGCAAGATTACTGTAGAGAAGTTCTGCATATGGAAAACAATCTGTCAWGATGATCTTTCCTGCTAATGAGTACATATGCTTTTTCTTCATGTCTTTTTTTGGGGAGGAAGGGGGAACAATTGTATCTAACCCACAGCATTCCAGAGCAATCGGATATAATGGCGTTGTGCCCCCCAAAAATAAAGTAGAATTTTGCTTCTACAGGAAGAGCAGAACTTTGCTAGCATACATGTGGGTATATGTCTTTAGCTTTCTTCGTAAGACTAGTGGGAGAAAAAAAATCAGRCTATTTTGAAGAATGTCAATTGATCAGCAGCTATGAGTGATCACAAGATAAAGTTGCCTGTGATAACACAGAACTAGACTAGATGACACAGCTCCGTGTTCCTCTTTAGGAGAAGCCTGATTTAGTTTACAGAAAATRGCCTAAAGATCCTGTAAGAGTCAAGAGAAATAGAATTAAATAAATCTAACTAGGGCTTTATTAATCATCTATACATAGACTGGAGCTAGTATGTTTGGCATATTTTAAGACCTGTGTTTCATTTCTTCTCATGCTTTGCACTAGATGATGGCCTTTTAATACTTATGTTTGAGCTAGCAGCTTGCTTCTTTTTTGTGTGGATGGTAAGGTAAAATAGAGAGTGTGACTGGAGGTCTAGCTTTGGCATTCCTGCCTTGGCTGTTGTGACGTTTGTGGTGTTTACTCTGACACTGTGATGCCACGAGGACATAGCKAACCATTACCAGCCCCAGAGAGTGCCGCAATCTGTGTGAGCAGGTTTGTAGAAGAACCTCAGGAGAAAAATAACCCACAAAAAAAAAATCTAAGCTGACATGCAGAATTTATATTGATTATGATACTACAGCGAGACTATCCAGCCACCATGATATAGAGGATATCTCCAGGTGAGACAGATTATGCAAGTGGGAAGTTGTCTCTGTGGCCATGCCTGGGGCAGGAGTCCTGAGCGGCCTTTGTTTCTCTTCTCCAGCCATGAGGCATACCTGGGGCAGGGGGCTCAAGGATTTCTGTTGCATCTCAGGCCTGTTTTTCAGTGTTAGCAAGAAACTCTCAGCTGAGCCAGACCCAGAAATGAACTGCTTTCACCCTCTGGCATGTTCTTACTCCAGCCAGCAGTTACAGGTTCATGGCTAGCCTATTTGGTGTTGACCTATCCATTGCTAGTGCTAGGATAGTGGAGATCTGTAAGATACTTTACACTGAATTTATTAGCAAATACAACAGGAGTAAAAACTTTGAAATATCATTGTAGACTTTACCTGCTTGCTAGCAAGCAGCAGAAGCTGGTGTGGCAGCTTAGATGTGTGCAGAGCTCTGCTCGTTCTTTCCCCGGGATCTTTTGTTATGAAAGTTGAGGCCTARCCTCACGTCTAGCACATGATTGCCATGGCAAGAAGCTGCATTTCCTGCAGCAGAGTGTATCAGAGACATTTGTGGTGAGCTATGAGCTGTTTGCCCTTAATGGGTGACCATTAAAAAGGAACCGCTAAGAAGGAACCGCTCCTCTGCTCTTTCCAATCACATTCATTCATCTGCTGGTGGTGCTTGAGGAACCCTTCTGCCATTCTCTTCTCTCTCCAGGGTTTCCTCCTCTTTTTCCTGCTCGTGTCTCCCATCCGCTCGTGCAGCTGACCTGTGCCCAGTCTTATGGGGTGGATCATCTCCTAATATTTTCTGGTTGTCCTGCCAGACGAAGAGTAGACACAACCGGCCTGTTAGCAGAGATGGCCTTGCTCTGGGCCTGTTCCCAGCTTTTCCCTTGAATTCACTGTGCTAAAATCAGAGTGCTCCACTCGTGTAGTTACTTATTGTCAGGTATTTTGGAGYTGAACAACAAAAAAAGAATCTTCTTTCTCTTGGTTAATGGACATTTGGGGAAGACGGATGATCTTTGCATTTTTGCCTTGTTCGGATGTTCTTTGCAAGATGATGAGATTCATAACGGAGCAAGGAGCTGTGTCTGCAGAACCTGAGCCCTCTAGGAGCCCAGGTCCCCATCTATGGCACAAGTGCACAGCAGGGAGCTCTCTCTGCAGCACTAGGACTGGAGCTGAACTGTCATGGTGTATCGGGCAAGAAAAGGGCATCGTCTTCAAGGATCACTGTAGTAAACTATTCTAAGGTATGGCAGCATCGTTCTGAAACCATAGGGGCACTTTATAGTGAAGTATTTCACTATTGACTTAGGCAAACTAGACTATAACAAGTCTATATATTTTAATAAAAGAAGTCATACACTTGTGCATATTAGATTCTCTTGTTATGTCTAATTCGGAGTCACATCTAGGAAACAAATTGAGCATATTGTTGGATCAAGAAACCATTAGACTACCAAGACTTGTTTCTCCTCACTACTTTTGYCTGAAAATTTGCTACCACTCATCCAGACATTAGTGCTTGTGGGATAGCTGTTCTTATCAACACTGGGGGAAATGTCTAAGTGGAAAACAATTACACGGTTTATGTCTGAAGCTTCTTATGGATTGACAGAGGTTTATTATTGTTCAGTAATATTAACAGGTTGGCATTGAGCTCTTCTAAGCTCTTCTCTTGGAGCTTCTATTGGAGCTCTTCTAAGATCAAGATGCATCTGCACACACAAAAACACATTTAAGACCTGAAGGGTATCCAGGATCATTTCAATGTCACATACAGGTTTGGCAGTCCTCTTCACTTTGATTTATCTGCTCTCTTGCTGAGACCATAGCCTCCAGGACTGGCTCCTTGCTGACTATCACAGCATTAAGGATTTAACTTGCAGTAAATAGGACAACTGTTTATATAATATTTTCATATACTCGGATTCTGTTATTAACTTTTTAATGGTATATTATAAATTACATTAATAACTATGAATTACTACTTCCATTAAAATGCACATAAATTTTAATTTATCTTATTTAAAGATCTTCTAAGTGTGCCAAGTAAACTGCAAAAATATTAATGCAATGGAAACATAAATACATCTCAGCTGACAAAACAACATATAGCTTAGGCTATTATTTTCTCTTCCTCTAAGTATAATTAGAGATTTCATATACCTTTCCTGTGTTTATCCACAGGTTTCTTCAATAAAACTAATGAATACAAGGGCTTGAAAACCTCATAGAAGAATTATTTTTGACCAAAAATTTCACAAACATCCAGTGTTTATTTTSTTAACTATGCTGAGACCTGTGAAATCAATGGACGGTTCTAATAACTGTTGCCCTTCAGAGTTAAAATCTTTATCTAACATAGTTCTGCTTATTTCTGTCCTTAACCATTTTTCCCACTCTCTGATTTTCACTCTCCATTTAAAATATCTTTATGAAAGATATTCCACTGTTCTCTCTTATACACTGTGTTCTGTGTAAAAGGAAAATTAGTTAATCATATCTTAAAATAGATTGAATATATGGTCCATTTCATACATTTCTCTCTCACTACAGACTGTAGCAGCAGCCTAGATGACTAATACAAATTGCCAAAGTTCTATGCAGCTGAAGTTAGGTAAGAAAAATCCAACTACTTGTATTTGCATTGCTTTGCCATCTTGATCAAGATAGTCTTATAGTTTCCATATCTATTCTATCTCCTCTACGATAACTAYATATCCCCATGATCATTATTAAAAATGCTCTTTTTTTTTTTTTTCCCCTTCCCTACACTTCAATTTTAAACTCTTGAGGACTGGTACCCAAAGTAATCTTTAGACTTTAAACAGGAGAAAGAAAAGTAAGAGATAATTCTGGTGCCAATGAACAATCATTTAACATACATCCTTTTAGCAGTCTATAATTGCTAATTTACTCAGTAAGATTTATGATATTTGTTTGAGAAAAAAAATCCAAATAGTTTAAAGATTGATGCTGGAAACTCTTAATYTCCCAGTACCAGTGAGGGCAATGGAAATTTTCATATAAATAAGGGTTTGTAATCAGTGAGAAGACATGCAAAAATAAAAATTATTTGCATCAGYTAGATGCAAATTGCTGAAGATTGCTGAACTGAGTCTTTCATTTACCATATGCAAACGTGGCCCAGTAGAGRTAAGTGTTGAGATTTGCAACCCAGTAGCTACAACTCCATATTGTGTTATGTGGTATATAGTAATTGAATAAGTTTCTGGTATTTCTGAAGGATTGTGAAGGAATATAAAATGATTGCTTTCTTTACTGCTCTTCTTGTGAAATTTCATATATTTGAATAATGCATAACTACAGGCTGCATTTATTCCTTTTCTCATTTTTTAATCAAAATTTCTGAAGGCAAGAGGCAGAAACAATATCTCTGGGTACATTAAATAGGAAATTCTTGGCACCTGATAGGATTAGACCTTCCACAGTGAAAAATAACTGTGCTATTTGAAATGACTAAGGCTATAACAGCTTCTGAAGTKGTTGATTTAAACAATCTATAATGACACTGTCCACCTACACTAAACCTACTGGGTTCTAACAATCCCCATGTCAGCCTGTAAAACATGTTCTCTTTGTACTGAATCTKAAGATCATTTTAATACCATTTCACCTTCCTATGTCTTTTCTACAAACCTTCTAATTATCATTCCAAATATTATAAWTCTAGTTGTTTGCAGTGAATATGTGGCTAGTTGAAATACAGAGAGGTTTTATTTGATAAGCTTGAAAGGGAGTTATGCTGGAGTTAGTTTGAGGCCGGCTCAGAAATACCTATTCCTTATATTACGTTGCATGTGAAATCAAAGAGAACTCCCTATGTGGCTGAGCAGCAGTGGGCATAGAGCACTGAAGCACTGCTGGCTCTCGGAACTTCCCATGGGCTACTGCTCCTCTTTCGCATTAAGGGCACAACTATATATTCTATGGAGCACATTGTTTAAGAAAGTTCCATGGATTAACTTCTGGCACCTCCAATGGGGAGGTAGTAACCCCCTTTACTGGTTATGTAGTATGTATTTTAGTATCAGCTTACTCAGCTTTGCAAGAAGAGTTTGTACATATTGAAGTGTTGGTAAGCATCTAGAGGTTGAAAAATCTACTAATAATTGTGTCTCTGCATATCAAATCTCTGGAATCTTGGGTCAAACGAGTATTTTTCAAGAGTTCAAAAATCCTGTGTTTGCCTCCTTGGGCATATTCAGAGTCAGATATCTCACAGACCTCGTGCTGATGCTGACTTTTCCAAAGCAGCCTTTTCCAAAGCATTTTACTTCTGTGTTGTGTGGTGAGTTGGATCAGTTGTTTACATCCAAGGAGAACTAGTCCCTGGAAGTCAGTGGAACTTCACCTAAAAACCAGTGTTAGGCTCTGTGCTTCTTTGACTATGGCTCAACTGGTTGGAAGGTTTCCATCTCCTGGATCTGTGATCCATGAATAAAATTCAGAAAAAATAAAATGTTGAAGTGCATCAGACATTGACCCTGTCCCCAGGGCTGAGGTTTCTTGGAAACAAAATGGGGGTTCACGGAATAGAAAGGAGCCATCATGCCCCTGAATCCCACCTCTGATCGGGATAGTGGGAAACCCCAAACTCGGGGGCTCAGGATGGGCACGGTGTGAGAAATGCCCCTGTCCCCTTTCTTCAGCTTCCTTAAATTCTGATGCTGTTGCCAAGTCAAGTTGTTTGAAGTATGTTCTGCGGTGCTCATGTAATCCTTGCTGGATTTTCTTATGTAATAACTTGATTACCTGTATTTACTTTCACATTTATAAAAGATGCATTCATTTTTAATTTAGGTAATGCAGTCTGCTGTGCACTGAGACATCTCTCTGCATGCACCAGTACAAATATCAGAAGAAATCTCAAAATTTTCATTACATTCCCTAGTTGYTCCGTTCTAGGATGTGAATCAGTTCTTGATAGAAAGGACTTGATCCTGCTTCTGTTTAAATCAACATCATAGCTTTTAATTCCCCTTAGACACAGATGAGCTCATGATAACACTGAGAAGTTTGTTTTGCTCCTTTTTTTCCCCTAGAAAGTGTGTGTTTTTCTACTTTTCTGTAAGACTGAAGTATCTGCCAGTGTTTAGACCTTATTTAAGCAAAACTGTCCTGACTCGGGATGTTAGTATATAGCCTACTGGTTCCTTTTATTAAGGCATGGTGGCGTAAATCAAATAAGGCACTGGCATATTTGCATTTCAAATTTGCAAATAAACAAGCTGTATTCCTCATGTGAATACCTTAAGGCATATGGCTTGTCCCCTAGTGCAGTAGGACTTGCAATGGGTGTAAAAAGCCCCAAGCCCATATGTGTAAGAGTCTGTCTGAGGCTGGATGCAATCCAGTGGTTGGGGAGCCAGGGAATTGCTCTGGTGCCTCGAAGCAATCCAAAATGATCATTGTGTGGGGCAGTAGCAGAAGGACTATAATCTCCTTGGTCTCTCTGATAAACCACAACAGTCTTGCGTGGTCAATGCCTAGATTTGTCTTTAATATTTGTCCTTAATGCCTGGATTTGTCCTTTGTTCTCCCAACTTTTCATTTCTCTTCTGGCTATTAGGTCTTTGGTATTGAAGTGGAATATCGGACACAGTCCAAATTCAATGCATGAGACTTCCTGCCAAGTCCCACAGACAGAATTACAAGGTATAGTGAAATCTTACACTTGCTAGTTAGTAGATCTGTCAAATGAATTATGCTGCTGGAGAAGCAGATGTTGCTAGTATTAAAAACTATAGTTGTTAGTGCAGAAAAAAMCCAATATTCTAGGATAAAGATTTATCGGTTAATGAATTAGGGCATACGATGTCCCCCAGCCTATCCTGTACACAGGATGAAGGAATAATACAATTGTAGCATGACATAGATAACAACTATCATAGCATGTGATAGGTCRTTATATGAGAATTGCTGTTTGTAGTGAGTACTGACCTCGCAGAAGGAGGTCTGCCTTTGGAAAGTTTCCAAGTCATTCTTTGTGTCCCCAGACACAGACTTACTGCAGAGTGTCACAAAGATTTCTTACTTTGGAAGCAGGAAGTATGTAGAAAAGATTCTAAAGCATTTGATACAGTGAAGCTTAGGACAGATTTCTTTTGAAAATTTACAAAGGAAGAAAGCATGTATTGAAATATTTTCCTGTAACTCCTTTGACTGCTGAATTCATTCACAGGTTTTCCTCTTGTGGTCTGCTCTGATGTGTAAAATACAAACATGCTACTAGGCAAATACAAACAGTGTAACAGCGTAATTTAAAAAATTAACARTAATTACCGTGGAATTCCTCTTCATTTGCAAAGTTTGCACTCGTAGTGAAGAACAGCAGAGACAAATCCTATTTGTACTTTGTTTTTTAGTGATAAAGCGCATCCCAAGAATCCCCTGTACAGCGTAGTTTCAAATGGAAATGAGGAGCTCAGCCTAACTCTAATGCAAATGACTGTGCAACGTTGGAAGTATTTAGCCCTTTGGTAAAATCAAGTGCCTAACTCACGAACCACGCTGCAATTTAACTGTCATGAATCACAGTGCAATTTAACCACGTGAGAAATTTCACTTCTTCCAGTGTATGCAGCATGTAGTAGGCTGGCCCAGCCTGTCCTGGGTTATTGAGGAGAGCAGCCAAAGCCCATGTCCTGGTACGTGTGGTAGGTGTAAGGAGCCCCTCATTTTGGCAATATCCTACTAGAACCAAAGGCACTTTAAGACACATCTCAACTATGTAAGCTGTGTTTCTCTGCTTACATGCTTAGATGATGGCTCTGTGTTCTATTTATCAGCCTATAACTACCCACAATCTTGACCTAATGATATAATGTAATTTAATCTGCCTTGGTGAGGATGCCAGATCTTTCCTGATCTTTCCCACAGCATCTGCTACAAGCAAAAATAGAATTTAGTAGCCCTGGCTACAGGATCCTGCAGGTGGCAAGCTGGATGTGGAGCTGGGTCAGGATGTGTACCCAGCTTTAGCTATCTGCTAATGAAATCAGTATAGATGTGGCTACAGAGTGCAAGGCGTATCAAGAACAAGTCTCTTCCTAAAGTTAAAATCCCAGCCCAAATCCAAACCTTTCAAATTTTTATATTGAAAAAAAGACTATCCTGACAGACTTGCCAGAATGAAAATCAAAACAATGAAAAGCACCCTTAATACACTGAAGTTGCAACTGAGGTGTCTTTTCCTAGAAGCTCAGTAYTTGAAGTACTACAGTTTTGAAAGAAAGACATAAAACACATTCATGGGATATCACCTCTTTAATCATAATCATCTTACCCAACTGAAAGTGACTTGTGCTTTGTTTTTATGGATTTCCTATTGTACTTAATTCTGACTATCAAATTTCATTTGTACAAAATGTTCTCTAATGCTGTTGTAATAACAATCCTTCCAACCCCCGTTCTTCATCATTACAATAGTCAAACCCAGGAGATTGCTTACATTTTCAGCAAGAGAAATATTCTTTTCAAAGAAATTCAAAGTCCCAAAGGTTTTGTCTTGCACTTTTTTGGTCTTTCATCTGATGTAATTCTGATATGTTCTTGTTGTAAAAGTGGTGTCAGGAAACCTTATGATGTAGCTTCTATTTCCATTAATTCATTCTTGCCAGGTAAATTACTGCCAGATTTTCTCAGCTACTTTCTCTATTAATGCTGCTAAATGTCTTCTTTGGGTCACTGTCCAGTAGTTTGTCCAATGCACAGAGCTGCTGGCAGACTGAAGACTTGTATGTCTGGAAGAGCAGTCTAGGAGTGAAGCTGATGAAATCATAACTGTTGTGGGATTGCACATTTTTTTTACTGGAGAAATAGGTTTGAAAGAAAGAAAAGGAAGGAAGGAAGCAAGGAAGGAAGGAAGGAAGGAAGGAAGGAAGGAAGGAAGGAAGGAAGGAAGGAAGGAAGGAAGGAAGGAAGGAAGGAAGNAAGGAAGGAAGGAAGGAAGGAAGGAAGGAAGGAAGGAAGGAAGGAAGGAAGGAAGGAAGGAAGGAAGGAAGGAAGGAAGGAAGGACAGTTACTGAGGATGCATTTGCTTCTCAGGAAACAAAGGACAAGACCTCTCAGTTTACTAAAATAATTTGTTTGGGTCTGGACATTCCCTTTTGCAAGTTGGTTTTCCTTGAGGCACAAAGGTTCCATTCACCCGCACAATCACAAGCGGCTTCTGAGGAATGAGGCCGGGTCCCTCCCTCCCACACACGTAACCATTTAGAGGCTTACAGTTGTCTTCAGATTTGTGTTTACTAAACAGCTGAAACCTTACTGCCATCTAACCCTTCTCCCATCATGTTCCCACAAGTCTGGATAACGAGATTAATAAATAGAGCTGCRAAAGATAACCTGACTTTGTACTCCTGAGCTGTCTTTTGTTGGAGGCAAAGTAGGCCTTCAGCATCCTGAGCTGTTCCCATTGCAGTTATGAGAAATTTGGTTGATTTAGATGGAGCCTTTCTCAGGCAGTTAAATTACAAATCTGTTGTCTAAAAAAGGATTCTAGAAAACTAGCACATTCAGGTCATATTTTTATGTTATTCTGATTTCTTCCAGGAAAAATATGTCTAATTTACATTTGAAAATTTTCTCCCACCTCAATCCTAATACATTACCTTGCCAATACTTGGCTCTATTAATTTGCTTAAAATCTGAATGTCATTTTGGATTCTTTCTCTTTTTTCACCAGCAGGCCATTTACACCAACAGCAGAGTCCAGGCAATCAGATGGTTTCAGGAACTCTGTAGATCTATAATGGACTCTGGTGTTGTATGAGAAACACAGAATCTGTTTTGCTTTCTCTGACCTGCTTCTGCTATGCAGAGCTAATGGATGAAAACACAGCTAAACTAAACAAAAATAAAATCACCCAACCAACCAACCAACCAAGCAAACAAGTGGATCTGAACACACAGAGGCCAAGACAGCAGAAACAAAGTCAAAAAACTTCAGTTGCCCAGTGTGAGAAAGCTCTGGGAGCTTGTGCCTAAGGCACATGCCATGGCTCCCTTCCCCCTGACTTCTCCTCGAGCTTTGCTGTTGAATGTCTGGTCCACTTGGCACGGCTGGATCTGAATTTTCTTGGTGCATTGGCCAATATTAAACATTAAATCCATCTTGGCATCCCTTCAGCCTCCTCTCRTTGCCAAAACTGTGTGAGTACCTCAGAGGGACTGGTGGGTCTGGGATATGAATAGCTGGCCACTGAGAAGAGCACGAGCACATGATCGTGTTCCGTTGCCCATCACGCACCAGGAATGATTAGCCACAAGTAACTCAGCTGGGTTTGAGTTTTAAATCCCAAGACAACAAGTTTTCCAGCCTATTTCAATTCCCATTTATTCTTTCCATTGCTTTCGGAGAAAAATCATATCCTGTCCTTAGGAATACAGACAGCACCGCCATGAAAAAGGGTCATTTCTCTATGTCTGTTGGAGTGAGGAAATTAGCAGGTTAGTCGGATGCACAAGTATGCAAGCACACATTTTTGTAGACTGCTTCAAAAATATGATCCAAAATTTGCAAGTCATTCAGAAGCTGCCCAGAGAGAGACAAGAGAAAAGTACATGACTAAAAATTAAAACACTGGAAGTCAGACGGAAATTTTGCAAAAAAAAACTAAAGAGGAACTGACCTTGAGAACTGACTTTAGTGGATTGCACTGTATTATCCTCTCAAGTCCATTAAAGGAACTGTTGAAAAATTAACCGTCATGCAGGGGTTCAAGAAGTCTCTCAACCTTGTATTTATTTTTCAGTCATGACACAACTTTATGCATGTAAGAGAAAAAAATAATGTACCATTTGTTTAAAATAACAGATTYCAAGCAAATCCATCTCTTATGTAGTCTAAAAATAGCAATGTTCAAAAAAAAAGTGCCTGTTGAGGAAAGAGGCTGATTTTCCTGTCAACCAGCGATTATGGATAGATTTATGGGCAGATGGATTATGGGCAGATTTATGGATAACATTATTGCTGCTGCAGGCAGATATAACAACATGGAAATCAACAGAGCTTCATCTGTCTGAGTGTGTCTTGTTCCAGTTGGGAACTCCCCAGATTTTCTTCACCATACCTTCTGCATGGTGTCCAAAAGCTTTCGCTACCTGATTAAAAACCTTTGACCTTACTCACTTGCCACATCTACAACTAGTAATTGCTGGCTCTGGTAGGYAGGATCCACTGCTCTTTGGTGGCAGGATTAGCATTTTCAGTAGAAAACTCTACGGGCAAGGTTGGACACTGCCCACCTCTGTTTTCAGCATCTCCTTATTTTGCCCCATTTCTAGTTTAGCTCTATGTTTGGGTTTTTACGCATATAAACCAAGTTAACAGGTGGATAACTTYAGTGGGGTCAAAATGTACCTCCCTTTTTTTTCCATTTTTGCTTGCAAGATTAAAGGAAGGAAATAGATTTTCAGCACTTACACAGTCTTAAAATTATTTAGGAGAACTCCAACCCTGCTTAAGTCAACGTGATAGTTATTTTTTTCACTTTTCTTTTGCTTTGCTCATACTTGAGAAGAAAGCACACACAGACACCGAGGTCTAATTTGTTTAAAATAGCTATCAGTTACAGGAAGTGAATGGTGAAAACTATCGAACTGTTCAAATATGTGGTCATGAYTACAAAAGCTGTCTCCTGAAAAATGTAGCCTATAAATACATATTATTCTGTTCTTCTTGTTCGCATTTTTCTGTAGCAGCCTTCTCAGTAATGCCCCCAATAATTCAGAAATGCAATAACATTGYATTACAATATTATTTTGAGTATTAAGGAAAAGCATCTGTTGTCAGAGCTAACTTTTGTTTATTATAAGAGATATAGTATATCATATCAATATATCATTCAGATATACCATTTAGTATACTWTCAAATATATCATTCAGATCTAACCTGAGAATTGTGCTTCGGAGTTATCATGTAATTTGCTTCTGTTCTGTTCAGATGTTCTATCATTATTAATGTGTATTTTGATTTCAGGCGTTTATAAGACTGCTTATAAAGTTTTGTTTATTTATTGTGTAGAAAGATGCTAGAAACAAGAGTTGACTTTCCTTTGGTTCACCTTGAATTCATTTTAAGTCAGTTTGAACTTCAGGATTGTTTCAGACCTCTTTGCTGTGCACAGCATGCAACCGTTAAGTTGTTCTCTAAATCCATTGATTCATTCAAACTAGGTAAGCACTCCCATCTCCATATTTTTCTTAGGAAAAAAAAGAGAGAAACAAAAACAAATAAACAAACAAAAAAGGGAATTAGAAATCTGTGTAGGAATACAGAGCAGGATAATGACAGCCCTGGTGATATTGCCTAAGTCCCTTGCTACTAYCCTTGACTATGCTCCCCTTTAACATTACCTGAAGAGAAGAGAACTGTGGGTACCTTGTAATGTAAGCTGGGGTAGGGGATGCAGTCTGAAGACCCAACTCTTAAGCGAAATTTTCCACTGCACACATGGGAAGRTTTTGGACACTAGATAGATAGTTTTATTTTAACAAGCTCTCATASACCTAATATTCCACAATATTTTTCCTATGACATCCATTTATTTCTATTCCTAGAACTTTAAACTAGTAGCAYCATTCAGTATTAAGAAGTTCACAATGTAAAACTGCTTTGGGAAGATGATGTAATATATTGCCTTTTATATAATATATACATGCATATATATGCTATTAATGAAATATACATATACACACATACATATAGATGTAAATACATACACACATACAATAGATGTAAATATATACACATACATTWATATATGTGGATATTTGCATTCTTTTAGGGTTTTTTTCTAGGTTTCTTTTTCTAGAAATACAAATATATACATAGGTATACACAAAGCCTTATTTCTGAAGTTCAGCTCTGAGCAAGGAAATCAACTTGTCTGGGAAGACAAACAGCCTCTGTGATCATATCTAAGACTCTTTAGGTTTTTGTTGTACAGCTTCAGGTGGTTGCTCATGATTACACAAAAGTCTATGCACTGCACTAGTTCCTATAAGAAAGTGGCTTCACCAGTTTTGCCACCTTAGTATAAAGTCATTCTATCACAAAGAAAAAAAAAAAAAGTCTTATTTAAAAAAAAAAAGAAGTGGCACAGTTCTTCTATGTTTTAATTGTTTTTAAGAAACAATAAAAACAGAGGATTTTTCTTAGCGACACGGGTCTGTCCTCTAACAGCTTGTGAGATGCCCTGCATAGCAAAAGCTGGTGTCCTGTGGAACCAGCATGAACGGATTCTATGTCTGCCATGACAGCGGAGGCAAAATAACTCCCCCGGATTTTTGCAGAGCAACCAAAGTGTGAAAAAATAWGCAGTAAAACACATCATGCTACGAGTTCAAAAAGAATTTATGTTTCCCTTCTGGTCATATTCTGAATCTTGGCAGGATGGTCAATGAGGATTATTTACAATATACCTAATTGCAAAAAGTTTTATCTTATTTACTAGAAATGAAAGAAAAAAAGCTCAGATAATACATTGTTTGGGAAAGTATGTTGGGAAACTAGCCTTACACTTAGGATAGACACTAACATGCTTCTCAAATAATTTCTAAACAGGATTGAAACTTGAATTTCAATCAACAGCCTCCTCCCCTCCTACTGTTTCTAATGGGACCATACTCTTAGGTTAGGCATCACACTTTCACTTTGCCATAGGTATCTGCAGTTCTTCCTTTTCTCCTTCACACTAAAGGATGTCCTTAGAAAGCAGGTTTCCTCTGGAAGAGGAATGAACAGTCTTTTTTTGCTTGACCTTCATTAAATAACTTGACACGTTTTTCCTTTGTTTGTTTGCTTGTTTTGCAGTTCTCATTTCCAGTACATTTCTTGTGGAAATCCAAGTGTACCTCAAAAGTGAGAACTAAGTATATCTAGGCAGCACTCCACTGTATCTTGGCCATCTGAAGTGAAATAAATGAAACATGCAATCTATGGCCCTTAAACTCTCTGAGCCCATCCACATCTAGGCCAAGGTTCAGACTGTTAAACTTCTTTGAAGGTCCAAAATTTAACACTATTGAGGGGGCTTGGGGTGGTTTTGGACCTCAGACACATTTCTTCATGGAGTTCCGATCTCGGCACAGACCAGAAGATACTGCCTGGGAGGTTCTGGTTTTTCTTGCTAGGCCAGGGTTGGTCTGCCTTTCCTGGAATATGAATAGTTAGTGTGCTTCCCGGAGCAGTGGAGCACGTTGCATTTATACTCAAAGGCGGCTGGATCCTAAGACAATTTCTTGGAGTGATTTTGCCGTTGGTTACCTTGTCTTTTTTTTTTCCCCTTTTGGAGGGGCTGCCTCAGACATCAGGGCTCATCAAGGGCAGGGCAGCTGGAAGCCAAAGGGTGCAGCCAGGCCAACCAAGCAGGGACATCACCAATGAGGGCTTCAGTGCCCACCATGAGCCAAGCAAGCTGAGCAAGTCCAGTGGCAACAGTGAAGGTCAGTCCGATTTCTAGATCTCAGGCTGCGTCCGAGGTCGCCTTGAGCACCAGTGACCGAACTGCCAGGAGGGGCCAAGGGGYTGCGCTTGGCACCGGGGAGTTTCTACCCCTGTTCAGCTTCACTCTGACTGTGACTTCAGCTGAGCCAAGGAGACCATGAGACACTTCCCTGTCTACAACAGAAAAAAAGTGTCCTCATGTCAATGTGTTTTTAATTCAGATATTTGAGATACTAATAGACTTCTTCTAACTTGGACTGCCCTAAATATCCTTGCAGTGGTAATACTACTGTAATAGAACATACTCCTACATGATCCTACTTGTTTAGCCTTAAAGATACATTAAAAACCAAAAGGAAGAACAGTGTCTTTGTCTATGAATACTAAAGTCCATCTTCATCTGTGAGAAAATGTTGATGAATTGCCTTGGAAACATTTATTAATTGTCCATGTAACCCATAAAAATAATAATGAAAAAGAGGCAAAACTTGTCAAGAACCAACATCCTATACAGAGTGAACAGAAATGTTTCAAAAAGAGGCAGCGTGGTATAACAAATCCTTTCCCTCTTTAGACAGTTCCATTGTACACTGAGATAAACTCAATATCTTTCTAAACAGGACCTCATTCACCCTGAGATCAGAAGAAGATTGAACAGCAAAAAATGACTCATGCATTTTGCAGAAACATTTAAGAGCCTCCATGCTGATTTGTTTGGGTCTTGAAGCAATTCGGTGTGTCGAGGAGAACAATCAATAGCAAAGCAGCTCTGTAGCCTGGCGCAACATGCACAAATAAAGCATAGATGAATTGAGATGAGGACTTAAATGAARTAGCCTGCTGACTGTTTGCATGTAGAACAGGTGGCATTCTTTAAGGAGATGTCAAACTACTTGAATATAAAGGCCCATTAAGAAAAACATATAATATAAACAAGTAAACTCTTTGCCTCTGCTAATGATTCAATATCAGAAAAGTTCAGGGAGCAAAAATATTAATCATTCATTACATGCCTCAAAAGTAGTACGCTGAAATTTTATTTTGGTAGTGAATTAAGTCTTCAATATCCTCTTGGTTAATGTGCAAGATTATATATAAAGTCAAGCTAAAAGATTGTTGACATGATAGTAAACGTGGGGTTAACGATCACATACAATAAAACAATTCTAAGAATAAAACTAAAATTCAAGTATTGCTGTAGAAGGCAAAGGTGTGCAAGAGATGAGTCAATCTGAACACCTAGTCAGTAATAYGCAAGCCACAGAGCATTTCTAGGAAGAAATAATGGCACAAATTGGCAGGCCAACAACTCCATTTATCAGCTCAAATGAGATGAGGTCTGTGACAATCTACAATTTRAAGAACAAACTGAATTTTCAATTTATGTAATTTTCTATTTAACAGATGGATGTGAAAGCTAGAAACCTACCAGAAGTTTAGACAGTCATCCAAGAAGTCTGATAAAACACTTACAAAACTTAAACTTAGAGGAAAAAAAGGGTTTTTTTAATGAATGCTAATTTTGTCAAAATTTCAACTAAAATATCCACCAGGAAAGAAGATGGTCTTGTCTGGGATACATGGGGGTATGTGGGCAAAACAACAAGTGTGGCAGCAGMATATGCAAAAGGAGTCCCCGAGAAGGACATGTCCCACTGCAGGTTAGGAGGGTCTCTGTCTCACAGCGGGGCCCAAGGACAGCTCCCATTCAGCCCTTGGACAAGTTTCCTCTTTTGTAACTTTTATTTTTATTAGGCTACTATCGTGACCTCGTCGTGTGCCTGGAAGTTTTAGAACAGAGTCATATAATAAATCTACTTGAGTTTTTAGAAGCAAAGACAGAATACACATTAATTAATTAATTAATTAATTAATTTATTTATTTATTTATTTATTTGAAAAGAATGCAGAAATTCAATGCTGGTCTATCTTTTTTTTTCCTATTCTTCCAATTGACAGTTATTTGTGCAATTACAGCAAATGTTAAGAGAGACTGTAAAGTAGTACAAAGTGAGAAGTTTCAGACCTTCCTCCAAAMACTGTTTTTAATTACGTTGGACCTGCCTGCTCTAAAATATTTCCCTTTTCCAGTCATTTGCATCTCCTCATGGAGAGCCTTAGTGCAGAAAAGATAAACTGTGCCAATACTAACATCTTGCCTAGATCAGAGATGAACTTGTTGCTAGCTGGAATTACGAAAAGTCCATGAAAAACAAAACCCTTATATTTATAGCTCAAAAAGGCTTTGAAGGCAATATATTCTCTTCTTTCCTGATGGCCACCATCCTTGCTTGGGCTCCTGACTATGTCACCCCTACTTGAGCTTCCCTTGCCCTGCTGCGTTAGGATGAAGTTCATGTCCTTAGTCCACGTGGCATCACTGATTTTTTTTTTAACGTTTACCTTATCACTACCCGCACAGCTTGTCACATCACACCGCAGSCTCACCAGCTTTTCCTGACCTACTCTAGTCTTAGTCTAACCTCTTCTCTTTGGGGCTGCTGGCCATGACGGCTCTAAGAAATGATGGCTTAAGGTCATYGATACCTTCTATGCTTTCACTACCCAAAAAAAAATAAATTAAGATATAAAAGAATAATTGTGTTTTTTCCCAGTAGCTTTTTTAAAGCATGTACTTTTTTTCCTAGGGCAAGAGCAATTTACTGAGAGTTCCTAATTTGGTAGATGGGCAGGCATGTTTTGGAGAGAGTCTCTGCAATGTACTGCCAGGAGCCAGGGACAGAGCATTCAATGRTCTTAATAGAGGAAATGTATGCATGCCTGCACTATTTCCTGTTCAGGCCAGCTCAGGTCCATTGAGTTTGCTTGTCATTTGTTAAGTTATGCAACTTAATTAATTTTAGTTTAAAATACASGTTTTCGTTGGATTATGGAGATGTTTTATACCTTCTGTGTAAGGGTTACAAATCCTTGAAGTAACCGTGGACCAGAGAAGTTTTGAAAATACTTTTAAATTCAAAAGGGGGAAAAAAAAATCCTCAAATCCTCAAAACCATAAAACCATTTGATTTAAGAACTGAACACTAGAAAAAAAAAAAAAAAGACAAAAAGTGCTGTTTTTGCCAAGGGATAAAATATATCACTGGAAAAGATGAGTCAAATGTAAGACCTTTTTTTTTTTCCTGAAATTAAGTATTCATGATTTTGTATTACTTTTGCAAGATTCTATATCAAATTATTTAAGATATTCTTCCAGGGAAAGCAGTTTACAAGTATAATGGCAACCACATATGATCTAATCCTTAGGTTCTGATGTGAGTTGCTGAATGTTTGGTCCCTTTCGGCGCGGCACTCTGAGCTGGTTATTCTACCCRTTGGGGAGATCCCATCTGGTTTTGTAACCTCGGGACTGGAATTAAGCGGCATCTTTCACTCGCAGGCGACGCAGAGAGCCCCGAGCCCCCGCAAGCACGCGCAGACACGTCGCTGCTCCACGTTTCACAGCAGCAKCAAACGACAAGCGCAGAGCGTCAGAGAAGTTTACGTGCCAGCTGCAATGGCATGTTAATCCTTTCAGCGGCTCTGAACTCCCCTTGTGTCTGGGCTGTGATATTATTAGACTGTCTAGGCAAATTAATTGCATCCTCTGGCAGGAGGCACGTAGGTGCTTATCTTATTTATACATGTCTGCAGTTCATACAAACGATGCTTAGTCCTTTTTTTTTTCTTTTTCCCCCTTTCCTTTTATTCCTCACTGCATGTAAAAACAYTGGCGAAGTGGCTGAAAAACGCCGAGAAGCCGCTGTCGTCTCCCAGAGCAGGTGAAACCCCGCCAAGTGCTGCCGCTGCACCTGGCCGCGGCCCAAAGGGAAAAAAATAATAATAAAAAAGGARGGGAAAAAGGAGAAAACCAGTCGAGGAGGCGCCCACGGGTTGGGTGCCGGGGACACGTTGCGGTGGCCGCGCTGCCATGACAGGGCGGGAGCCGCCGCCTCCCGCCGCCTCCCGCCGCCTCCCGCCGCCTCCCGCCGCCTCCCGCCGCGGGGTCGGCCGGGGACAGCGGCGCCGCGCGGAGGGAAGGAGGGAGCGCGGGAAGGAGCGAGGCGGGCGGCGGGGCCGGGCTCGCAGCGCAGCCCCCGCCGAGGCTGAGTGAAGAGTACGAAGAGCAGTCGGGTGGCAAAAGTTCAAGGKGTCAGTGAGCATAAAATGGACATAGACCGCTTCTACTGCGGGTTCGCGTTGAATAGGAACTTGAACAGGGTAAATGGGAAGAAATGGGGAAAAATCTTGGGAAAGGATGCGGGAATTTATTGTGGAAATGGAGAAAGATTGTCTCGGATGTGAAAAGGAACCCTCTTTGAAGTGAGGCCTAGGGGAAAGAAATAATGGGACCGTGCTAATACAGAAATGCTTTCTTTTTATGGAAAAAGCAGAAATCAAAAAATTTGGAGAAAGATGTCTGGGAAAACMTTAAAATCCAAAGAAACATCTTTGGAAATGAGATATGTTTAGTTTATGTTCATTATACAAATTTTCTAGACTAGGAGATCAACCAGTAATGCACAAGGACTGAAGTACTGTGTTGGAAAGTGGTGGGAAAGGGGTAAGAGAAGACAGCAGAGAACAGGGCCTAAGCCGATCCCCGACTTGCTCACATCTTCCTGGCAGCATTTCTCTGGTGACTGTGAAGTTTTTGTCCGGGGGAGCTAGGAATTAGCTTTGCTGTAGGGATGGCAGATAACATTAGAAACCCACATCTTGAGATCTTACTGCTTTATTTTAGCAGCAAATTAAACTGAACAGGAGAAACTTGATAAATTATTGAATGTGCTTTGGACTGCTTTTTTCGGCAAACCAAAAAAGTCTAGGAGGAACAGCGCCTGAAAGAGAACAGTGTGTCTGCTCCAGCTGGAGGATGTTGGAAAGGCCAAAATGCGAGAGTTAGAATTGAAGCTCCATTAAGAGGAATGGCAAAGCAAGGAAATAGAGATTTTATAGACATCTGAAAGGGAGAGAAAAAGATTCTGAGACAACTACCTGGAAAGTATTGCCAACCAGAAGAAGCAACTGTGATAGAGGCTGTCATGTCATATGTGTTGCTCATGTACGGCAACATATATGTGACCGTGGAATGTACTGTATTGCTACTCAAAGCTAGAGGACAACTATCCTCTATTCTGTASCCRTATCTTATCAAGTTGGRTGTTTGAGACCACAGCAAAACAGARCATTTATTTAAAGGAAACTCAGAAGGGAGGCAGCGATAAAAGTATAGATGTCAGGAGAAGAAAAGGCATGACATAAATAAAAAAGAGAAAATAATAAACTATATGAAGTAAACTTCCTGAACATTTGGGTCAACAAAGCAATTCAACAGTATTTGCGATCAGTCATAATGACAGCCATGCACAACAGGACATATCCCTTACATTTAGTTCTAGCAAGGGCTTCCTGTATACATATAGGTTTTTTATTGTTTTATGAAGTTGTTAATATTTCTGTTACGAAGTTGTTAACATTTCTGTTACAATTCTTCAAATGGCTTTTGAAAAAGAAATATGCTGTGCAAGGGCAGTGAAGTTCATTCTAACTGCAAGCCTTCATATGTATCGTTGATGATTATTCTTCTGTGTCTGTCAGTTTGGCAATATGTAAGGGAGAAAGCATGTGAAGTATGGACATGAAGAATCTAAAAACACAGGCCAAGAGAGTACTATAGGTGTATATAGGATATTCCAAACATTTATTGGTGTTTATATAAGTGGTTTGGTAAGGAACTAGTGGGAGGAATAAGCAGATTGACAAACATCTGTCAATGTATTAGCTATAATGTTGCAGTTATCTGCTAGATAGTGGCTATGATATCMATGTTATATTGACGGTTGTAAATCTGAGTGTATTATAAAAATGGAATTGTTAATTCAATCACCTTCATTTTGTGTGTTAAATCTCTAGGTGTAGTTAGTAAATGTTAAGAAATTTGTTCTGTTTCTGGAAAAGGATAGAATACATAAATTATTTCATACATAAATACATAAATTGCATGGTTATTTCACAGATGTTTTCCTTTAGATTTCTAGAGATGGGCTCAAGAGACACCCTTGACTTTCTTCTGTATGGCTAGGTCCTGGTGATGAACTTCGAGCAAGCTCATGGTACAGTAATACTTCAGGAAGTTAACCTCTTGACCAAGGTAAGGAGATTTTTGTTAAGCAGTTTGACCTGTGAGTGACAGGTGACTGTTGCAAGCTGGACTTCAGAGAGAGGARTACGTTGTATTGAGATGAGGTGACCAGATCCTGCGTGTAAGGAACCGGCCTGCCAAAGACTGAATGGTGTAGGAAATAGAGTAATTCAAATAGATCGGAAGAAACTTAGAAGAAGAGAGGATCAGCATTGTAATTAAAAAGGGTTTATAGTGGAAAATGTTGGAAGCAACATTCATTACTTTGTTGAAAGAGTGGTGTGTAACACCACCTCCTTAATCACGTTAGCATAATGGCTGATTAGCATAACAAAAGGCAASTGTAAATAAGTAGTACTGAACTTCTTGTTTCTAGTGAAGTGGCGAGCATTGGGATCTGAAATTGCAGAGCTAGCTGCATATCCCGTGTGGAAAACTCAAAATTCTTCCCATCTTCTGGGTGCACGTATGGTCTCCTTTGCTCTGGCCACATGTTTTTATTATAGTACTAGTAATCCCTACAGTGTTAGTGTTTTTAGTTTTTATTTGTCTTGAAATTAAGAAAGAATTATTTATTAACTGTTTTGAGATACGATGGGAGATAGAATCTGAGCTCTGTCCTATCCTCTGGGACTTAGATTCAGAGTCACTGCAGTGAGTCTAGAAATGTGCAGATGCTAAACATAACGCAGAATTTTAATTACTGTTTACCGTTAATTAAAATGCTATTTTTGTTTGTTTTGCCTCCCTCTGGCATCTTTGAGTCTTAATTAATTCTTAACTGTGGGCGGTGGGATTAGGACTGGCAGCAACACACACCTCAAACAGCCCACCAGCACCTA
The DNA here is from genome assembly GCA_003342815.1 of Eudromia elegans. Taxonomy (NCBI): domain Eukaryota; kingdom Metazoa; phylum Chordata; class Aves; order Tinamiformes; family Tinamidae; genus Eudromia; species Eudromia elegans. The sequence goes on from PTEX01000068.1 coordinate 2,212,720, forward strand.
TGGCTCTACAGGCTGTAGGACTGCAGCAATGAAGATCATATTGAGTAGTTAGATGAGCTGGCTATTGTTGTTGCCAAGATTATTTTTATCATGATGTCAACATATTTGTTAATGTACAAACATGCAGGTAGGGTACAGAACTCATGAAATTCATAAAATGGTGTAGAYTTTATATACCTGTGAAATTAGAACACTAAAGATGGGAAGTATAGAAAAATGCTGAAGGGGAGTCAGGGTTCACTTGATAGATTAAGAGAATGACTGGCACTGTTTCTTTTCATGAACTACTGTGACATTATGATGCTGATAAAGAAAATCTGTGAGCAAATATGTTTAATGGATGTGGTTCAAGGAGTGGCTAACTATTTGGCACATTTGTGTGGAGGTGGCATTTCAGGTGACTAACTGGATCGTGCTTGTTTTTTCTTTTTTTTTTTTTTCTTTCCTGTAATGTTACAGTTGTTTCAGAGTACAGTGAGGTTTTTTTGGCTTAGAAGTGCTGCTGTAATTGGTTTCTAGAGCCTTCCTGATTTGACCTAATTGGACATTCTGAAAGGCTGCCAAAATACAAAGTAGGGTTTTGCCAGTTTTCTGTCAATGATTAATAAAGCTCATAGGAGAATCAATTAGAGTTCTGAAAATAACATTTTGAACTGGAAATGTTATAAAACCAATGAGTGCTTTTTCATTAGTGGGTATTTTCAATGTTGAATGATGAAATATGGTACTATAATTAACAATAAATATACTTTTTTTTTTTCAAGAGAACCTTTTCCCTTCAGATGACTATGACAGTGTACTGGTAATTCCATAGTCAGAGTTGAGAAGCACTTTTTGCTTTGCAGTGACATTTTTGGCCAAATTCAATTTGTTGGTTTAGAAAAGCCATTACACTATTAAAATATGGTTTTAGTAGGTAAGAATTTTTCGGAGGTTTATTTTCCTTTAGCTTCCTAAAAAGGTAGTGTTTAGAAAGAACAATTTACTGTTCTTGATGTGTTTGAAGATGTAGGGAATTGAAAGAAAAAGAAGCGATATATTTAGAGGGAGGAAAATCAGGAGGTGTATCCCATCATCTGCTCCTATTCGTCCTCAGCTCCTCCTTGAATTCTTATTTTTATTATAGGCAATTAAAAACTACATATGAGTTGTTCAGCCTGTTTCTGTGCGTTTCCAATTTGTTTATTGCCCTGGTACTAAGTGTAAATTTGATGGATAGGTGTTTCTGAAGGAAGAGGGCTGACTGTAGTGGTTAAGTAAACAAGCAGGAGGTTCCTGCATGTTGGAATTAGCTGCTTATCTGTCTCATCCATTGCTTGTTTGCTCACGTTTTGCTCATTCAAATGTCTCCTAAAGAAATGTGATATCCAGATAGTACATTAGCTCCAGTTTCCAGTTTGTTCCAGGAGTGGTCTGAGTGCACCAGGTAGGATCTGTAGGTGTTTACAAAACACTTATTAGTGCATTTGGGTTACAATTACAATTAGCTTTTTATTTTTTATGTTATTAGAGTTTGGCTGGTCAGGTAAATATAAAAGAAGTATAGCCTTTAATTACCTTTATACTCTATTCTGCATAGTGAATTCTGAGGGGAAATGATTATGTCTGTCTTTCATGCCTCCCTGATGCCACTTTTCAGATAGTATTTTCCACCAATGTATGAGCACACTAAGTGCTGTGCTATGACTTGTTATAGTTACTCTTTAGAAGTAAAGCAAGAGCTTTTTAAGAGTATTTCCCTCTGCAATGMTTTACGTAGGTTTGGTAAGAATGCCACAGTGCTTCAGTGAGTAAGGTCATTTGAAAAGCTGAATTTTGATTAAAGCAGGATTCTTCCTTGGCAGGTTCTGCAGAGCTTTGTAAAGCTGAGCTCCAGAGCATCTTTTGGATACTTGATGGGGCAAGTGTTCCTGGGGAAGGAACTGCTCCCCCTTTCAACACTATTAGCATAAATATCACAATGTGGAACCCATAATAAGTTAGAGACTCTCCTTGTAAGTCAGGGTCATCTGGTCTGAACTGGCATTTACTAAAGTATGACTGTTGGAACTCTACCAGTGCTATATACTACACTGAGCAGGTATGTATGCACTACATTTGCAGCGAAAAATGACAACAGCCATTCTGAAATAATAGAATTATAGCATTATACTATTGTAGCATTACTGCTAGCATGAAGGTAATATTTCTCTTACATATTTTTGAAGAGAACTTAGGAACTAAAGTGCTTCAGTGAAGCTCTCTATGTKTCCAGAAATCCAACTGTTATTGGATTCATGATGATAAAGGTAAAGTGACATCATTTATTCYTGGTTTTACAAGTGCTAGAATAAAGTTAAGCAAAATATTGGTAAAGCAAGAGACAGAGAATGAAATAAAAAGATTAAAAAGATAATAGTTTATTATTTTACATGTTTTTACTTGCTAAAATGAGTAAATATAATAATGTTTGCCAGAGAACATAAACTATACTTCTAAGTTCTCTCCTTGGTTTTGTAGAAAAGTGGAATCCAGATTCATAATTTTTATTACCTTTACTTGGAGGTGTAGGCAGTCTCCCAGGATCTCCATATTTCTTGCCATGTTTTCGATACTAATGCTCAATTATGAAGAACAAGTTCATTTTGAATATGACAAGCTGCACATTCCCTCAGTTAATACACCACCCACYTGATGGTTGAGCTCCATATGGTCTCAGACTGGGGAATGAGGGAACTTGCAAATCTCTAGCTGCTGTCAGGTCTCCAGAATCAAATCTTTCCCCAGTGAGTTTTAGCTTCCYTGCAAAGTAACCCAGTTGCAATTATTACAGCTGCAGGAGCCTTTCCAAGCCCTAATATTTTAACTGAAACCACAGCAGTTTGGCACAAGAGATCTTGTTTCAATAGGACTTCTAGCCTGTCTGTAAAGGGATGACATTCATCTTCCCACTCTACCTACCTATAGAGCTGCATTCAATTCTGCTTTGATTCTTCTCAAAAGAGATGTCTTCTATCCATCATTAAAGGGGGACTGTCTAAAGTGCTTCAGTGCTGTCACGCCTATTTCAAACCCAGAGATTTTTCTGTAGTGAGTTTAATCCTGTTTCTTCATGCCCAGCAGGCTGTCCTTGTTGGTGACATCTCCCCCTTTGTCTGTTCCATTCATTGGGATGGGAAAGCTACAGATCTGAGTTGATGAGTCAGTCATTTGTCATCTACGTCACTAATACTAATTTACTAACTTATGTGGAGTTGCTTCTGCTGTCTATTTTTGAAAACCCAGAATCTGTAGAAGTTTTTTTTTTTTTTCTGAGATTTTGAAGGCCCAGATCATAGAATTTTTCATCACAGATTGCATCATAATATAGCAATATGACCTTGTCTTTAGAACCTAAGTGACATGAACCCATTTTTGTTTGCACCCATAGCCCGTATAGGCTGGTTACCTTCCGCTGACTGCCTGGTAGAGGATGTGTACAGAAAGACTGGAGGAAATATGACAAGTGTAGAATTTCAGAACTGCTGGCAGTCAGAGGTTACGGGAATTTCCTGAGACAGAGATTTCACTGGATTGCATCATTATGTTTACTAGCCATTGATAGACCTATCGACCATAAATTTTCTGATCTGCTTTGAACTTTCTTGAACCTCCACATCATCCTTTGGTAACAGGCCAAATAGCCTCTTGTATTAAACCAGTGTTGCAATAAAGAGGAGAATATGCACAAATTCCTCTTCAGTCTGGGAGCCTGCTCCACTCTTCTCCTGAAGGGAGACTGAGACTGTTTTCTCAAATGCCTCGTAGCTGCAATTTAGAAATGCAAACTTTGAAAGAGATTTTTGGTGATAACTTAATCTTGCTGCTGCTTTCTCATTCTGATTTTTCTTGTTTTTGTTCATCTGGTTCTGTGGACCAAGTGCTAATATTCTGCTTGCCCAGTGCATCCTTGCATAACTTCAAAAAAGTCTCCYGCTGGGTTTTAGCATGCAAGATCAAAAATGGATATTTGCTGAAATATGTGATGATATGAAATGTGTATTGGAGGTTAGATTGTGAAGGATTCTTTCTCCTTTACTTTCTTTCTTTCTTGTTATTTTTATTATTTGTCTCAATTTTCATTTAATTTCTGTTCTCACACACATGCTGTGGTTCCCCTTGAATTCTGCTGATGAAATGGAATTGGATTTCTGTGCAAACCCAAAATATTATTACATTAAGTTATTTTTAGGTTGCCCAGAACATATTACATTGTATGGTAAAACAAAAGTAGAAAATGAAAGGAATGACAGTAAAGCAATATAGTATATTAATATTTTAGTATCAAAATTTGCAGTAAGAGAGTAATTTGCCTGGGCAAATACTACAGGATGTTGGCCAGATACCTGCAGTCAACACCAAGATGTTTCACAGTCTTTCATGGCATTTTGAGCAGATTGACGTCAATTATCATTAACAGTAATTTTAAATTAAAGTTACTGTATTAATTTACTGCCTGGTAGCTTTCTTTGTGTGTGAGTGAATAAGCACTGGTAATCCATGGTTTAAAGATGGCTCCATATGGGGTGCTTTGCTGCTGTGCTGAGTCATTACGGGTAGTCCAGAACTTTCAGGGGTGAAGGAAGAATAAAAACAATGAGAAAATAAAGAATAAGAAGAAAACTGAACGTTGATGGTAAATGCAAGGCAAGACTTACGATCAGAAAGCTCARCTGAATTTGACTTCTTTCCTACCCTCCTAGCCCCAGAGGTATAGAGAGAAGCCAGGCAAAATTTATTTAAAGTATTTCTTTATAAGTATCTATAAGTACATTTGGAACAAGAAGGAATARAAAGCCTGAAGGTGCCAAGTTATCTTTCTGTTGACATGAGAAAGAAAAAATACTGCTCCATGGACAAGAGCTGCATGCCCTGACAGATTTACAGGTCCTCTCGCAGCGCGTCTGAGCACTGCATTAGGTCATAYGCACTCCTGGTCCAGCTCGACGTGTCACTTGATGAGGTCAGAGTCTCCACTTGTTTTTTTATTGAAAGACGTTTCTGACTCTCACCTTTGTAGGAAAAAAAAGACCCAAGAGTAGGTGATGCCGTGTGAGCTTGTGCCCGCACACAGCCTCAAGAGCTGTTCTAAGGGCGGGGGGAAATGTGCCCATGGATTTCCTGGCTGCCCAAGGTGTCCCCCCGGCTGCCTCGCTCTCCAGAGCTCAAGTAGCGCAGATGCTGCAGGGACACAGAGGCTATTTTCCATGCCTTGCCATTGGATTGAGCTCCTCCCTCACAGGCTCTGTGCAAGGACAGCATCCTGCGAGCGCACAGGGCACTCACCCAAAGGGATAGGGCTGTTAGTCATCGGGCAAGCAGAGTTTCCTTCAGACTCCTGCAGGGAAAAAGAGCTTCTCTCTCCCTGCTGCAGGATGAGCAGGGAGCTCCACGCTGCAGCTCCTGCCCAGGGCTGATTGATGGCCGTCCCAAGCACAGAGTGGCATTTCAGGCACTGGCAGGGGGGCATTGACAGCAAGAGCCTCTCAGGAGGCTCCTGGATTGCCTGAATCTGGGGCCATCTCCTTCACTTATCTCCGGACTGCACACTGGACTTGGACAGCTAGATTGCACTAAGCTCAGCCTCTGGGTTAGTTATTTGCTGTTGGGGTCCCTTCTGTCCCTTTCCCCACTTCTTCCCGACCAGATGCAGTATTGCATCAAGGCAGACCGTGGCCGATTGGAAACCAAAAGTACCTGTCCTGCCGTGTGCTGTGATAAAATACAAGCTACACGGTGAGGAGTTTTATCATGTTTTCTCTCTTCCTTGCGTTTTGTCTTTCACTGGGAGCCGGCATTAAAACTATAAAGCTGTACGTACCTCTTGAGTATCAACAAATCTTTAATGCTGCTGTTGGCGCTGTGGATGACGCTCTGTGCAAAGGGGATGACAATGCATTTTGAGGCTCATATTCTGACTTTGTGTCCCTGCGCTTGATGCCTTTCAGAGCCGCCGATCAGCACTCGCTAGCTCATCTCGTGCTCTGTGTTCAGCAGAACATATTTGTGACATGGTTAGTGAAGAAGGAAGTTTTAACTYGTGTCCTTAAATAACCCTGAAGCGAGGGGATTAACTGCCTGGCACATTCTTCTACTAAGTATTAATCACWTAACATTATTTTCATTTTTTTAAAAGGCTTTTGTTCTCCTAATGTGTCAGTACACAATTTTGTTTGAAATCAGGTGGTTTTGGGGGGCTGCTAGTAAGATATTGGTCACTCCATCACTGCTGTCAGACTGACAAGTGAAGAACAGCATGCTGATGGGCTGCAGAGGAGCTATCAGGGTTCACTCTTTCTCCCCAAACCTGTCTTCCTGGCTGCGGTAGAGTTAAAAAAATAATTACAAGTTTTTCAAAGGATCACCCACATACACATGGTATGAGAGCTCTTTTCTTTGTTGGTTTCATTTTATTTGTACATGACTCACTCTTGGCAAAATGAGTGAGCCTCATGAGCCTGTAAAAACTCTGTTTGGATTRAATGATTTGCATTAAATGATTTATAACTGCAAGAAGGGTTTAATATTCCCCGTAATTCCTCCAGGAAAAAACAAACCTATCTCACTCTTTCAGGTAGCTGTCGGTTTCACGCCCGCTCCTCCGACGCCATCTTCCCCGCGCAGGTTGATGGCAGATAGCGAGGCAGGAGGCAGATTTGCCATAGTCCCCTCTGCGGCCTCCGGAATGAGGGATGACCCGTGGGGCTGTGGGTCATCCCCCCAGCACGGCCCGGTGGTGCCAGCGAGCTGGCGGCCCCCACAACGGCCCCGCTCGATGCCCGCGTGGACGGGCACGCGGTGCCCGCGTTCCTCCCGTGTCCCGCCGTGGGCCTGTCCCCCCTCCGCACCGCTGGGCGCCCCGGAGCCCGTGGAGGCCCCTCAGAGCGGCGGGGCGCGCGAGGGGCTGCCGGGCGCCCCGTGACTCGTGCGCAGCGCACGCGGCTTGCCCGTTCCCCGTCCAGGCCGCGGGGCTGCCGGCCTTCACGCTCACTCGTGGGCGCCCCCTTCCTCCTCCTCCTCCTCCTCCTCCTCCTCCTCGCCGCCGCCCGCGGGCGCCGTGTGACGCCGGGGGCCGAGGCGCTGCGGGGGCGGCCGCAGGATGCGCCTGCCCGCCCTGCCC
>PTEX01000068.1:2220207-2320447 GCA_003342815.1 Eudromia elegans
GCGGGAGCGGCTCCGCGGTGCGCGGGAACGGGCTGCGCGGGAGCGCCCGCCGCGGCGCGGGCTGCTGCGCCCGCCTCGCGGTGCTGCCGGTGCCGGTGCTGCCGCTGCGGCGGCGCGGGAGGTGCCTCCCCGCGGAAAGTTTGGGCGTTTGAAGTTGGGCTGCGACTTCCCCGCGCGGCCAACGGCGCGCGGGGCGCGGGGTGCGCGTCTGTGCCCGAAGCCGGGAGCCAGAGGCGTTAATTGTTAACTGTAAATAGAGGAGGAGGAGGGGAGCTCGGAGGCTGCTGCGGRGCGGGGGGGATACGGGAGAGCCGCGAGTAAAAGAAACACTTATGGAGAAAAAAAGGGGGATCCCCGTTGTCCCCCCGGCATTAAGGAGCGGTGGGCACGGAGACACCTGCTCCTGCCGGGAGACAGGTAAGGGAGGAGCGCGGCGGTGCCGCCGCCGCCACCGCGCAGCGCGCCTGGGCTCGGGTTCACGTGAGGCGACGCGCGGGCGCGGGCACGAGCGCTCGTCCCGGCGCGGGGGCCGGCGCAGGGCCGCGGGACCCGCGCGTCCCTCGGCCGCCCGTTTAGAGGGAGCGCAAGCCGCGTGCAGCAGGAGCAGGCCATCTGCTAGCTGCAGCGGCGTGTTTAGCCGTTGTTTCTGAAAGTAAGTCTGTCGTAAATACGGGTTTGCCTAATTGATAGACTGTGGATCTTTTTAGAAAATAATTTGCTTTCCTTTCAGAGTTCAGTGCTGCTTGTGTGTTGAAACAATTTACTAGATTCTCTGGTTCCTGTTTTGCCAGCCCTAGCTTCTGAATAAGCATTTGAGGGGAAAAATGCAGAGAAAGGGATGGCTGTTTGCAAGAAACTTCCATAATGACAAACAAGGGACTTTCACTGGTGATCAATAGAGTTCCAGTTGTTAGTATAGCCTTATGATTAGAGGATTTGGCTGTCTCTCTTGCTTTGAAATGTAAATAATGGGAATATTTAAATGTGTAGGGTCTCTTTAAGATTATATAGTTGTTAAAAGAAGCTGGGCTAAAATACTGAATTTTTTAAGAGCAACTGTTAAAGGACCATAACAGCCGATGTTTTATGAAAATAGATGTGCATCCTTCCTTCCTCTGGAGCCTTCCCGCCTCCTCCCTTTAATAACTGGCTCAAAATCCCCCTTCATAGGAATCCCRGGACCCTTGGATTAGTCTCTGCTCCCCTTCAGCGTGCCCGAATCGGTGACCTTTGTGTGGAATCGTGCGCTCCGTTGGTACGTGCTAATGATGGACCCATCTGGTCCTGACATCCCTGTTGTGAAACCGAGGTCGCTTTGGCTGGATGGTCCCAAAGAAATTCAACCACGTGATGGCTCCGTGTTGGAAGAGGGAGCATTTCATTGTGGTTGGTACTGGCTTTTAACTCTACAGGCTCTGATGTTCAGAGCTGAACCAAAGTCTGTTAAAGCCCCTGGAAAATTGCCCGTTGATTTTAGTGGTTTTGGATCGGGTCTTACATGCGCTGGCGTTGAGTGCGTCGCGGCTGTGCTGCTTTAAAGGGTTCGGGTCTCTTGGAATTCTTTGTAGTTGTTACATAAAGTCAAATTTGTTGTGCTTTATCCTTCTGCTGCGTGGCAATGGGCTCGTGCTGTAGACGAGGTAGTGCTGGTGGCTTTGTTCTTTCTCCTGGAGGACATTAGTTTTATTGGATGATCGTTTCCTGTTAGTGGAGGACAATGTGTATGTTTTTTCCAAATTCCCCGTGAAATGACGTTTGGGAAGAAGTGAATCTGCTTTCACTGAAGGCTGCCTGCCCTGAAGGCAGGTTTCTTCAGGTATTTTTTCAAAGAGCTGGTGGTAGTGGGTCAGCTGGAGCAGCGCGGCGTGCCCTCTCTGATGTGTGTTGTACTTCCCTGTTCAGTATATTTTCTTTGCTGTTTTTTCTTCTTTAAGGCGAAGGGGCAGCAAGTTGTCAGTGATAACAGATACTAGTATTCTGTAAACAAGCTTGCAGAATAACACATACCTGTGGTAGGCATGTATCCTCCTGACTTCCCTGTTGTTGATGATGAATAGGATATTTTTTTCCCTCTTGGCTATATGTAAAAACTCAGCCAAGAGAAATGCAGGGAGGAGGAAGATTGCTAAACTTAAATCATGGAAGTTTGTCATGGTTTACTGGCTAGAATAGCCTGTCTTGAAATTTGATCCTCTCTGGAGGGAAATTAAGAGATGAAACCTCAAAAAAAGCCACCTGATCTGAGGCAGGACATCCTCCAGCAAGAATCTCATTTGCTACAGGAAGGGTGAGACTAGGAATTTTGGCTTGCTGGAAAAGGAAATTCTGCAACTTGTTATCTCCTCTGCATCATATTTGTTGGTTTACTGATTTGGGATTTGCTTGTTACTAAAAGTTGAAGAAGGCAAAAAAGAGGCATGAATATGAAGAAAGCCTGAGTAAATTGGAATTTACAAGGAAGACAGTATAATATTTATGGGCCCTCGGGTCTTGGACTCAAAGTTCTAATTTTTCTAGCAAAACTAATTCACCCTTTTAATAGGCTACCTCTGACATATGTTGCAGTATATGGAGCTAGTCCTGCAGGGAGAATTTGGCCTTTGTAGGAAGGAAAGAAATGTTGCTGGGGGCAAAGGGGAGCATTCTACCTGTCCATGTGGAATGAGGCAGGGCGCATACAGGATCTTACTTTTGCCTTGGTTTGTAGAAAATATGGTCAAGATCTAAATTTATGAATTTTACTATTGGACTGGGTCTAAGGACCAAACAGAAGAGAGTTTCTTCAAATTTCCAGGGTGCATCCTTTCTACTCCCCCATCTTCCTTTCTAAATTGTGCTTACCTATGTAGTTCTAGATTCTCTCCTATGTGGCAGTATTCAAAGAAATAAATGCTGTTCTAGTAACTCTTTATGTTTATGATAGGAAAATTGTGCTAAGTCAGGAAGGTGCTCTGAATTGTATCTGCTTAACTGGAGTAAGGGGTCTGTGTATCTGGGTAAGTCTGCACTGTATCCTGCATGTAGGTTACTCCAGGAGTCTGCTTGGCTTCATTTGTCCCATCAAATGAATGAAGTAGGATAAATAATGATGCTATTAGTGTGGCAATATTGCTTGTGATGCTTGTGAGCTTGTCATTGCGCAGAGGAGAAATAATTTGTGTCCGCTTTGGGATGGGCTGGGGTTTTGCATATTTTACAGGTATAACTAAACAAGTAACACATGCATTACGTGAGCCTTTGCTATGAAAATCAAGGGCAGACTATAAATAAACTTCGTTTCTATGTAAAGATTAAAGACATGTATTTCTTCAATTCCCTGTTGTTCCATCGGTTGCTTGTGGTCCAAGAGGACATTTTGAATAAATTAGTTGAATCTTGCATAAGTTGTTTCTCTTATTTAATTCATGACATGCGAATTAGATTATTTCCACTATGTATCATGGCTACTTTACTTTAAAAATCTTATGGTAAGAGACAATGAAAGTAAAAGCATTGCTTGAAAAGTCAGTTTTCAATTCATGGCTGCTCTGCCAAAATGCATGTAGCAGCCTGTGACTAGGCACGATGAAACTGTAAGCATTATTATATGGAAATTATATTTATGGAAATTAAGTTATGCATCCATATTCTGGATGTTTTTTGATAATAAAGATCTCATTTTATTCGACCTACAGTAACTTACTAGGAGTTAAAATTTCTATGCAACCAAAAACAATAAATGAGCTGAAGGAATAAAAATCAGTATATATCTGTATGTCTTAGTATGCATAATTGTAATTGCTTTTGCTGATAAACTAAGATGGCAAACAGCCTTGTGTGATAGTTATGTGAAGTTATATGCGTGAGAGCAGCGTGATCATTCTAGATTACAGAGCTCTGCTGTGTCCTCTGGTGAACCTAGCCCAATCCATTAGGGTTCTGTTTTCTATTGGAAGACATGCTGGGACTGATTGTCAAGTCCTGTTATAGGAAGGTAGAAAGGAGGCTGAGAAGATGAGTGTCTTCTAAAGTGAATTTAAAGCCAAAATGTAAGCAACTCTCTCATTTGCTGGATTAGCAGCAAATAAGTAAGTAGGCGTAGAACCAGATTCCTCATAAATATGCATACAAAAGGCATACTTTTTATCTTTTGGAAAAAAAAATCTTTGATTTTGTAACCTGTTGAATATTTTTCTCTAGTTTAACACTGATGTTTGAATGGCCTGTGAATTACTTGGAGTTGGTAGCCCTAGAAATGAACAGTAACCCACAAGTTGGATACACAGGTATGACACAACTTTACTTGGTTGTGGAATATGCTTCAGAACAGCTTTGATCTGGGAAAATAAAGGAGATCTTTGAAGAAAATCAATATACTTTTCAAATAGATAAGTATCACTGAGCAATTGGTAATTAGAATATGTTTAATGGCATGCATGTAGATGTGCCATTTTTAAAGCAATCACAAGAAAAAAGTATTTCTTTGAGTAAGAATAGCGGCTTTCAGCACCACTGCAAGACTTTGCGCCATGTGTCGTGTTTGTCCTCATTATCCTCAACTGCGGAGTACAGTCGAGCTCTGGGCCTTTCCTTTATCATGTTTCCTGGATTTACAGACCTTCAGATCTCACATCCGTTATCTTGCCCATGCACATTGCTCTTCCTCAGTGTAATTCCTCACCTCTCACCCATGACTTTGCATTATTTCCTCTGATGCAACTCTGCCAGCTACTGTACTGTATGCTCCATCCAAGCTATGTTTTAGCTTGTGTGAAATGCCAGTGCTTGTAAGTTTCATTCCTATTCCACATTCAAAGTGTGTTTTCTTTAGTGTTTTTTTTTTTTTTTTCCCTCTGGCCTTCAGTGCAGTCTTACCACTCCTGGTCTGTTTACCACCTTTCTTGCAATTCTTGATGAGTGGGGTTGTTTTCATGTGACAGCCTTCCATTCTTTTATACACGTATCTTATTTTCGATACTGCACTTTTTCTCCTCTGAAAAGGTAATATACATGATCCAATTAGAAAAACAGTTGAGACTGCACTAAGTTGTATCAGCGTAATTCCAGAATATACATGCACAAATACATTAAGAGTTTTAGCCTATAAAACATTAATGACAAGTTTCAGTTTTAAAGCAAAATAATTGCTCACATTAAATATTAAAGTGTAATTTTATTTTAACAAATGTACAGAAAATTGTAACCAGAACACAAAGTACTTCGTGTGCAGTGTTCAGCAAAATGGTGCAGTATAAATATCACGTAGCTTATGTGACTTACTGAAATGGTTACGTTGTTGAAGTGCTTGCTGAATGCTACAGCAATAAAAGAGCTTAGTTAGGGCCAGATGACTTGAATCATCTGTTTAACTGCATAAGTTGCTGATTTTTAAAGCTATAATGTCAAATACTAAGAAGATGATATACCAGAATGGAGGTTGCTTATGCAGTTTTAACGAAGATATCTTCCCCTTCCCGTACGTGCGTATGAGTTCAGATTTGGAGTCCGCGTGTGCTACTGCTTTCCTTTCTGGGGTGCTTAGCGTTTTGTACTACTAGCTGGTTTTGAAAAGTATATCTCTTTTCAACTGTCTTTGAAACTATGAAATTTCTGCTCGTCAGATCCCAGTGAATATGGTTGGTTATGCAGGATACGTGGGGCACATTGTTGATGATTGTAAATTGTATTGATGTAAAAATTTATCATTGATTGTTGTGAATTTTGATCTGAAAATCACTTCAGATCTGCCCTCTTCTTGGTGCAGAGTCTTTATTCCTCACCTTGGCGTTTGGCTGACTTCAACTATGTAGCTCTTTCTATTGCCTCCCCCAACCGGAGTGTTCTACCTCAGCTACTTTGTACTTTCCACCTTTGCCAGAAGTAGGACGGAGATCCTAGAGGCATTTTTGTTTCTTGAAGGCTCCTGCGCAGGGAGGAGCTGTCCTCCACCTGGTTTCCCACAGGATCTCCTTTTRGTGGCCCTGGCTGCTCAATCTGGGAAATGTTGGCAGCTCTTATGTGGTTTTCACTGTGCTTGCAGTCATCTCCTGCCTGGTCCGTTGGCTGGTAGCCTTGTCTTGTCCCCAGAAGGGGTAAATCAGTGACAAGTTCTGCTTGCTATTGTGTTTATAAGACCCTTTACTGTCCTTTTCTCATCCTTTTGCATTTCTGAGTGGGTTTTGTTTGTCCCCAGTGCTCCAACCCCTTGGAGTTACATTGCCTGTGTATGTGACCACTGGCTTGCTGCATGGACACTTTGGTGAAAACCCAATCTGAAAGCCCCAAAATGTATAAACTTTTTTGTTGCCAAATCAGTTGCTGTGTGAGATGCCATCATGATGGCTGCTGTCCTCATTCCCATTGAACTGCGGGAGAGCCCAAACACTACTTTGTTAGTCAGAGGTGTGCTGAAATTTGCCCCAGGGGAAGCCCTTTTCCTTTCATCCTGTGCCCAAGGAAAGTGAATCTCTCTGCCCTGTTGTCGCTCTCCTAGTGAGATGGAAGGGATGCGCTTGCAGCTGCTCTCGCCCTAACCTTTCCAATCGGGGGGGGTGGGAATGTGTCCTGTGAGACTGGAGCATCTTTCGTTGGGATCCCTTCAGAAGGACACATCAAAGTACTCTGTGATTTTTTGGAAGGTAGTAGTGCTTTTTCTGTGTGGATATTAGTCACGGAGGAAAATGCAGTGATTTGGAGCCGGGAAAGGAATTCCCAAATTCCGAAGAGAGGTGGCTCTGACAGTATCTTCCATTTGGAGCTATTCTCCTCTGCACTGCCTTCAGTGAGGTGGATATGTCTGATTGTTTTGCCTTGGGATTTTGAGAGCGGCATGGTTAGGCCATGATGCTTCCCTTCTCCAAGGCTCTGGTCCAAGGACTGAAAATGGAGCAAGCGCCCTGACCGAGCTTGCTGCTCACCCATGGTTTGCCTGACAGGAGCAAGGAGGCCATGGGCTGAGGACACCATGGCTGGCTGGCAAGGGACTGAATTCCTGCAGGTTCGAGCAGACAGACTTCGTGTTTGTGCAGCCAAGACCATGCCCTGGCCTTCAGGCACTGCATYGGCCGGGCTGCTTTATAGTGCTGCTCCCTGGCATGGAAGCGATGCGGATGTTTTCAGACCATTTGAGATCTTCCAAAATGCCTATTAGCTGAGCAATTCAGGAATCTGAGTGAAACAAGATTCCCCCCACCCTCCAATTGTATTTTCTGTGCAGCATAAATAAATTTCAGTAGCTGTGCCTCACTTGCCAGATTACTGGGTCTGCTCCAAGGGATAGTGTGGTAATACTGTTGGAAGAATATGGATTTGTGGCCTATCAAAACTCACTCTGCTCTTAGCATAAGTGCAGGCTGTCTTGACRTGACTGCAGGCYGTGATGATTCCRCTGYRCTACAAGGCCTCTGAGAACAAAGAGATAACGACCCTGAGAACGGAGCAGCCAGGACCTGGGAACGCTGRGGCTGCAAGGACACTCAGAGCAGAGAAGGAAAAAATAAGAACTGTGTTGCCAGCGGAGGAGTGGGAACCAACTTCAACTGTGGGACCGAGAAAGCTCAACAAGATAAGAGCCAGAGCACCTGCAGTTTGATGAGAAAGACGTGTACCTTAGCCAATCTGATGAGAGAGATGTGTGCTTTTAGCCAATCATTATGTTAGTGCGCGTGTGGCCTGTAAAGTATATAAACCGCTGCGCCTTGTAATAAAGCGGAGAATGACCATACTCACATTGAGATTCCGTCATTTATCCCGGCGCCTCTCACTCCAACAGGATAGGACTAGAGTAGTTCAAAGCAGAACAAGCTGAAATTCTGTGTATCAACAGAAGAAGCGATTTTGTCTGGCTACTTCTGCAGAAACAGCTAGACCTTTTTTTTGACTGAAACTTCCTGAAAAAGTTCATCTTGAGATGGGCAATCTGATATGGGATTTTTTTCACTTTGCGTGGTTAGAGATGAGTGAAGCAGTAAGTAATTTAAGATAAGGTCATGTAATGGGAAGTGAGCACACTTTACAAGCAGGCCAGGTTGCCCGGCTGACCCAGGGAATCGATGCAATCCTCAGTTCATACYGAAGTGGCAGAGAGCAAATCGTTCTTTTCTCTGCACGAACTGCTTCAGCTGTGCTGTAACTCCTGAAAGTGCCCTGTACGTGTCTTCCGTGCACGTAAAGTTGCCAGGGTGCTTCAAACCTGAACCATACTCTGACCTTTGCTTGTACGGAGCCAGTGCTTAGGGCCAAAGCCTTTGATCGTGCACGTGGAGTCAGATGGGCAGAAAGGGGAGGTAGGATTTGCAGTTTAGAGGTTGTTTTCTGATCATGCTCTGCTGACAGGAACATGAGCATAAAAAGCCCCATTTACATAAGGAAACCACCCTGTAAACTCTTGCCCTCTGCTCTCCCTCAACCTTTGCTGCCCAGCTTTGCTTCCAGAGCTTTTCCAGAGATCCTTTTCTCGCATTGCTGGTGCCTCCCTCCAGAGGGAAACCTCAAGTCCTAAAGCAAGCAAATGGTGGAGTTGTGGATGGGAGTTGTTCCCTCTCCCCTTATGCTCTCCTCATGAGGCAGCTTTGGGAACTGGTGTGGACCTGGGCTGGTGCTGAAGGCATGTACCAGGCATCTCCTCACTTCTACTTCTAGCTTGAGGCCTTCTGCCAACAGCCCCTGAGAATAACCCCTATTCTGCAGCAATACTGCAGTCTGCRTTTCTCCTAAGGCGTAACGTGCAATGAGACATGAGGTTTGAACTCTGTATTGGGCTGTTCCACTCCATGCCAAGTTAGAACTTGAGCTCTTAAAAACATGTCTATGTAGACAGAGCTGTAGTGAGTTTTGATGATGATAACCTTGCAGCTCAATGAATTAATTGATGATACAAGATATTTAAGGCAAATTTTTAAAGCTTTTAATTCCAGACCAACAAAGTCAAATCTTCAGTCTGAATCTTCTGTTTTGTTGCTAAGTGCTTCCTGGTCCCTCAATGTTTCTTTAAGCTTCACTTCTTTAAATAGATTTGGATGAGTGAAATATCCTGTACAATTGCAAAGGTCTCCTGAAGCCAGTGATAGCCCTTTGTGAACATGGAACTAAAATTCCTGGGACGTGACAACGTTTGCTCTGTGAAGTAGCATTAGATTAGAGTCTAGGAGAACTTGAAACAGTTTGAAAATTAGGATTGTGAAAACCTTGATAGATTTTCTTTTTAAGAGAAAAGCTTTTAAAACCAGAAAAATCAGCATCTAGGCAGAATTTGAGAGATTCAACTTGGGGGGTAGGACTAAGATCTGGCCTACTGCTGTGTGAAGGTTAAGAGCTGCAATCTCTGTTCGGAGATCCAAATTTCACAACATTTGAGTGATGGTGTAATAGGAAGAAGGGTGTGGGCAAAACTATAGGGTGATATATGAGTAATTCAAGACCTCACCTGTTTTCCCATCTGGAAACCAGGGCTAACTGGGGAAGGCAGATGGACAGATGAGGAGTTGCAGTTTAAATGCTTCCTTTAGCTGAGAATGAGTTTTTATCTTTATTGAGGGTAATCTTTAGGGTTTTGCTAGTTTTGTATGCTTTTTGTCTTTGGAGTCGGTATTTTTCAACTGAGTCTAGAAGAGGTAATGTTTAGCGTTACTCCTTTTATTTATAGTTTCAGAATAGCAAGCTTAAGCTACTAGGAAGACAAAGTGAGAGGATGTCAGCAGTCTGGCTTTACCTGGATGTGTTTTATTCAGTAGTGGTCCTCATAGTGAGTGATTTACCTCTCAGTAATATCAAAGGAGTAGAACTACTGTTCATTTCGGTGTTTAAAAAAATCCTCATGAGTATCAGAAACACATCACTTTAAATATTGCCCCAAAATCAAATGTCAGGAAAAAAAATAGTTCCAACAGTGATTTTTTTGAAATGAGTCAATGTTTCATGTCTTTAAACAATACATGTTTTGCTGCAGTGTCTGGAAATCAGGAGTCAGGATCTCAAAATGAAACTTAATATAGTCCAGCTGAGATTGGTTTCAGTTGTTCTTGCTTGAGAAATGCAAAAATAAAGCTAGGTGATCTAAGTGAAATGAAGCTTCATATTTTCCAAAGTTCAACAATTTTGTGGGCATAAAGATCTGCTTACAATGTACTTTTAAGATGGAAATAATTTTATCTACAGTACTAAATCTGGAAGTTACCAGTATACCAGCTATCTACACCTGTATATATGCCAAGCTTAATATCTTGATTGAAGAATTAAAATTCTTAAACTTTTCCTTGTGTTTCTTCAGGCTTCTGCAATATCACCTTTTTGTTTGCTTGATTGGTTGGTTTTTTTCCACTGCAGTATGGAATCTCACTAGTGAATTTGGTTGGATTTTCTGTGTACTGATTTCCTCATCAAAATGTAGCACAAATCCTATTCTTATGACTTTTTATGTTATCTGGTTAGCATTAGTATTTAAAAAATTAATGCTCTTCCCTTTTTAATCTAGTGTTTTCTAATCAATGTTATGCAATTTAATACATATAAAAAAATTAATATATCATATTAAATCATTATTTCTTAAAGTGAAACACAGCACCACACCTATTTTTATGTATTTTCAGTATTTTATGGATCAACAGCTGAATTTCTGGTGGCATGTACAATATTTTTGAGTTAATAATTTTATTTTATGTAAAAAACTTATTTTCCAATTCATGCTTCTGTTGCAGTCACCCCTTTCAATAAAAAATGTTATCAGATTGGTTCACATAAAAAGGTTGGGACACTATTAGGGTGTCTCAGTCATGATGATCCTGTAAGAGGTTAAATGTTTTGAACTGGCTCTGTTGTTAGCAGAATCTGGTCTTCTCCTAGAACAGATAGGGAAAATATGTGTTTAGTTTGAAAAAAACAAATTGGAGGAAGTAATCAGTAAAGCAAAGAGAGATGTAGTAATAGTAAGGAAAAAAAAATAACCGTACACACTAACCCCCAAAATTAAGCAATGCATTGTCATGCAGAACACTGTCTCTTGGCTGATAAAATTTATGACTCTAAGTAGAGGCCATTACATCACTGTGCAGAAATCATAGTCTTTCACAGCCATCTTCCTATGGCCCATACATGACCAGTCCTAGAACACTATGTTCCTTTCTGTGTACTGCTCGTAACTTTTTTTTTTTTTTTAACCCAGAAGAGATTAAATGAGAGAGTTCAGAGAGGAGTCAGAAAGATCATAAAGGGAGTGAGGAAATTATATTGGCAAGACTGAAAGCTCTCCCTATAAGTATACTGAGCATGCATGTCTAAATTGTCTGCCAGTATTTGTAAAGAGGAACAGCAAAAAAAGAGAAAGGATTTTATTTATTTTTAACAAATTTTAATAAAGTAATCTCTTACTAGGAGGAATCAAATTACTGTTTTCTTCTGCATGTGAGAGGTGTTATTGCTTTGGGAGTGCTGAAAAGGAAACCTTTAAATCTAAGTTGTTTAAAGTACCAGCAGCTGTATAATATGGAATGATTCTACACTGGTAGTGTGAGGAATAGGTAACTTTTAAGTCCTCTCTTGTTTGATTATTTTTAGTAATTGTGATGTGTTCTGCTTTTGCGTGATGAATGATGTCTTTGATCTAATTTAATTCTAGTGTAGCAACAATGAGAAGATCATTTACATCATGAGAAGAAATAAAGGAAAATACACTTAAGTATTTACTTTTGCTAGTGTCACTTTTCTGAATAAGACAATTGAAATAATACAAAATAAAATATAGCCAAAAAAAGTAGTGATTCTCTTCTATTTGTCTGATTTAGGTACATGTAATCTTAAAAGTACCATGTGTCATTTTAGTTTTTATTTGCCTTTTGAATTCAAGACTGTGTCAGTGAAAGTGCCCTGAAAGTGCCACTATTCTAGTAGAAGTGTTCAGGTTGCATGGTCCTTTTCTTCCTGTTTCTTTCCTTATGGTAGGATTTGAAGTGTTGAGGATTGTTAGGGACTCCTGTCTTCTTTTCTATAAAGATCACGGACAACTGAAGCTGTCAAGTGTCTTTTCAGTAACCTTAACAATTGTAAGTTAGCCAAAAAATGACTAGTATGTCTTAAAATTGAAGGTTATATTATATGTGACCCTGATACACTCATGTAAGTGTCTGTAATTTCAGAAACTTGTAGGACAGGTTGTGAGATCCGTTCCATCCCTGGCTGTTTAGATAGTTGCCTGCAAAGCCTGTCTGAAATGTTAGCACCATTTCTAGAAACTGGTGATTTAAAATCATATTATCTCCAAACCTGAATTAATAACAACATATAGCTTGTGGATTGGTCGAAGAATGAGAGATCATGTGTCAAGAGCAATATGGTAGGAGAAATGAGCAGGGAAGAATGACAGAAGCAGCACTGTTGGTCCTCATTAGGATGGGGTGTATGTTCCCCTAGTTGCTTAGTGTGACAGATATGCAGCCCTTTCTGTGTGTTGCTCTATTCAGCCTTGAACAGAGATGTCAGTCGTAGCTGTAATGATAAAATTTCAGTGCTTGGACCAACTTGTCAAAGAAATCTTAAGTGAGTGTTTCCTACTCATGATTTTTTTTTTTTTTTTTCAAATATATCCAGGCTTTGTTAACATAGAATTTAGCATGTCAAGAAAATTAGTCCTAACATTTGGACAACTTTCATTTCCCCTGTCATTCTTTATCTTCTTCCGATACAGCTATGCTTATAAACAAATCAGGTTAATTGCATGGCTTTCCTATCTTCACATAATTCAAAGCARGCAAAATTGGTTTTCCTTATATTCAGGAGATGATTTTTTTTTTTCTTTTCTGAAGAGTGTAGATTTATGTGTTGTTTTAGCCTTCACAAGCAGACACTTCAGAAGGTTAGCGGAAAAGGTGAAGTTGCAGCAGAATATGCTTATGACCTTTAACTCTCACAGCTGTTGTGAGCCACCGCTCCAATACCTGCAAACATGCAAACACACCACAGGAATCACTAGCTTCCCTTTCATTTTTCTTCTAAAACCGCTGATGAGTTTTGCAGATGTCTGGGTTGSTATTCAGCATGTCTGGGAGCAACAGTTCCAGTCAAGCTCTTGCAGACCAAAGACATTTTGAATGGACATGATATTGTATTTTGATCATTTGCATTCTCTCTTTGTGCCAGATTAAGTTTGGGAGCCCAGCTATGAAGTTATAAAAGTCTGAGGGAGCATTAGAAATAACATGTATATGTAAAGCAGCAGTAATGAAGGGGCGAGTGTTTCACCACAAGTAGTTTTTGTCTGGAGATGAATTCCCCAAGAGTTAATTCTTAAAGTATGAAACAGGATATGTGCCAGGAAGTCTTCTGATKAAAAAATTACCACATGCAATTAAACATGTCATTTGTATTATAAATATTTTATATATATAAAATATATATATAATATATAAAATATACTAAATATATAATATAATATTATAAATATATAATACAAATGACATGTTTAATTGCACGTGGCAACTTTTTTTCAGTACAGTTGGGTTTTCTGCATAATTATCAATATGTAGTGTTTCAATATTTGATATTGCTTATAAATATAGTGTAGAAACTCCTGAAAAAATGTCCGAGTTATGATAATATATGTTTGTGCTGTGGCACCCAAATAAAACCCCATTCTTCCATTTGTTCTTCTGTATATTTCAGGTTGTATTCAGCTGTCTTAGTCATACACAGAATTCACACTAATGTCTCTTTCAAGGAAGAGACTTGAATAACTTGAATTTCTTAGTAAGAGATCATGGAAAATGTGCCTGTCTTTCTCTGCAAACTTAGGAACTCCAGTATGAGGCAGACAAACTTTAAAACAAAAAATAGAAACCATTTTAAAGATGACCATATACCTGGAATAAGAATATAAGATTCTTGTGAGGAAWTTTTTCTTTTTGCTTAAATTATAAWTTATAAGGTTAAAAGTCTCCATTTTGTGTAGCTCTTGGAACATACTAATTCAGGAGGAGAAAAAAGTGAACTGAATGAACTCAGTGTATTGTATTAGTTTCACTGCTATTTCTGCTTCTACACCAGCTTCAGCATGCCTTGCATGCCCGTGGAAGTGTAGTGCCTCAGAAATATGTTGGGACAGAAGCACCTAAAGTATTTCTCTCTTAAATACCCTCAGATATTACAGGAAAAGCAAACACTCTGTATTCGGAGCTTAAAAGGCAACAAGGGAGAGCCTGCATTAGGGATTTTTAATTTTATATTAWGGTTGTTTACATGTCTCTAAATGATGCTTTACAGACATATGAAAGGAGATGCTGCCTTTCCAAGATCTTCTAATGTATTTTGATTATAGTTATTTTCCATAACAGTCATGATTTTTAACACTTAAATATGAAAAAAAAATGCACGTAAATGATTCAAATTGTAGCCTTGCCTTTTTACCCTTGTAGGAAATTATTCTTTAACTCTGTATGTTTGCTTTTTTAGGGATATCATGACTCATTATTTACTCATGGGTAATCATCGTTAGTAAACAGTGCATCTTGTGCGAGCTAATACAGAGCTTCATGTGTATCGGCTAGAAAAAGACCCTTAGATTCAAAAGTTCTTGCCAGCTGTCACCCTCACAGCTAAGATCAACTCATAATGCTGAGCTAGTTGCAAAATACTCCCCAAAATGATTGTGTKTGGAGAAACATAAAAGCTTGCAAATAAAACTCAGTAGCATGTATAATTTCATGTCTCCAGCAAGATGCACCAAGGCATATAATACTGTGGAGTTGATGTTTTAGTAGAATATTGGTTGATACCTTATACTTCTTTCCTATTAAATAAAGTAAAAACAGTGTAAAATAACAAGGAAATACTTGAATCCTGTCTTTGTTCTGCTATGAAGGAAAAATATCCTTTGCTTCTACTACCAGTTGCTTTCCTTAAAGTGATATTTTAGGTTTGTGAATCATTGCCTTCTTGACTGTAAGATGCTTCTCTGATTTTTTTTTTTTCTGCTATTTATAAAAAAGTGAAAAGATTCGGCTCATGAATTTTGCATGTAAACTACAGGCTTCATCTTCGGGGCCAAATTCTGTCCCTAGTTATAAGTCAGTGTCTCCAGTTAGTTGTCTGAGCCAGTGCAGYGTTCAGAATATATTTCAGAGCAGTACTGAAACGTAAATGTTTTGTTTCTATCATACTTACAGGGGTAAGAATTAAGGAGATCATAGATAAACTGATCATAAAAATAGATAGGAAATAGAGGTTYGTTTTCCAGTCCAACATGCTGCTGCCAGTACCAAAGCAAGAGTAAAACCATTACTCACTGCCCTACGGGTGCTGCACCCTGCCGTGAATGAGTACCATATTTTTAAATATCCAGTAACATTACGAAAAGCTGAAGTCAAAGCAGAAGTTCAGATCTTAATTAGTGAAACTGCMTTTCCTGCTTCAGTGTTGTGAGCCAGAAAAATCTAATTGCGTATTAAACTTTCAAAACAGATTTTTTCTTTTCTCTTCTTAATATCAGCCCATGAAACAAAGACTGCAGGAGGGTGTAGCACTGGAAGCAGCTTTAAGTGTATTAATTGGTTGGTTTTGGGTTAACTATGACCCTCTAAAGTTTTACATTTTGAGCAGCCTTTACCAGTATATTCTTTCAGCCTCCAAGATTTTCTGTACTTTGAAGTCAAAACTCAAGTTAACCTTTGACCAAGAATTTCAAAATCACCTCATGGAAAGCCCATCCCTTTTAAGCTGTCCCATAAATGAAAAACTCTCCTCTGCTTATAGAACTCAAAAAAAGAAAGGAAAAAAATAAAAAAAAAGAAGGTGGGGGAAGCTTTATTAATTCTGAACTGCAGTTTATCTGGATATTTCTTTTTAGAAGGTATCCCGGTGAAGTATTTGAAGCTTTTCCTTTCTTTTTGACCTCCTCTAGAATAAAAAAAAAAGGGCAAAAATACTCTTGCTTGTATCCTGTGGGCTGATGCGTCAGGTGGAAAGAGCCAGAGCTTCAAATGATCTGGCTTTGAAAGCATCGGAGTCGGATGTTTTGAGTTCCCCTTGAGGTGGTGGCAGTGTACCGTGAGGGAAAGCCTTGTCTCAAAGAGGCMGAGTCCCTTATTATGGGGTACTCGGCTTGAGAAGATCGACACAACACAAACTACCTCTTACTGTCATAAGCTCAGTGCAAGAGAGATCTTTTAAGAGAAATACTCAACGTGTTTTGGCATATATATGTATATGCACACACCATAAAGTGTCTCCTGTAAGACACATTCTTCCTGTGTTGCCTAATCAATCCACCTAGTGCACACTGTTTTTGAAGGTTTGATTTCTTTATGTCTTGTATCTGCTTCTGAGACTCAGATGTCTGACTGATGAGGTGTTTTGACGCTATGTGCTGTATTTATAGCCCTTATGAACTTGTCTTGCAAAATCACTAGATTTTAATCTGAATCCTAAGCATGCAGACTTGTTGGCACTTACAGAGCTTTATTTGTCTATCAAAAATAGACTTTTTAAACTATCAAAGCTGGCTATCTTAAAAGGGTTAGGATTAAGATATCAGATTTACCCCGTGGCAACACAGCAGTGGATAACAGTAGATAGATAGATGGACAGATTGGGAAAGAATCAACTCTTCATTTGAGTATTTGTTATAAAGCCAGGGGGTCTAAAACTAAGTTTTCACCCAAGCAAGACTGTTGTGATCTGTTTGGTCATTTCTAAAGACAGTCCCTGATCTCTGTGATCCCACTGACGAAGGCCAGTTTGGAAACGTTTTCAAATATAGTTGCTACTGTCAAGATTGTATGCAGGCAAATGGAGCGCGTTTGCTGTTTTGTGAGGATGTTGACTGTGGCCCTTGGAAGCAGTGCTCCGTTAACTGGCGTTTGTGAAGTTAGCTCTGCAGCCGCAGAGGTGGCAGCTGTGAAGTTACCTCTGCGCTGCTGCAAATCTGTTGAGGATTTCTGACTGTGCCCCAAAACGTCAGGGATTAAACACAACTGAAATACGAGGTGATACAGACTCCTAACTGCTCAGGATGCAGCTGTAGATATTCTCACATGTTGTATAAAGCCTGAGATTTATGATTATAATAAGTCATTGGTGTCTCTACAATTTGATGACTGTACTTTTTTGTTGTTGTTGTTGTTTGTTTGTTTTAATTTCAAGAAGAAAGTCTTTCGGAATTGCACTGGTAAAACTTAATGATGTATTCTATTTTGGAAACCCCAGCATTTTTCTTTAGAATTCCATATTTTTTTTTTTAAACTGCATTCTATGGAAAGTTTAAAAGTGCTTGAAGAGGTTACTAGGCTTAGAATATGAGCAATGTTATCTAAAACACTATTTCTTATTGAAGCCTGTTGTGAATTGATATATCAATGGCAATGTCAACATGTAGCAGTAACCCTGGAAAAGAGCTCAAGAATCTGCTAAGTCTCATCTTTTTTAATACTAAACTATCTTAAATGCAGTGAAAGAGCTGAGAAGGCACCTCATGCACTTTGGAGTCAGATTGTATAAAAGCAAAAGTTTAGCTTGGGGTTTACATAACAGAAAGGGGAAAATGTCACTGCAGATTATACTAGTTGCACTAAATGCTTATCTGCTAAAAGCAATTTATTTTTTTCCTGCTGTGCCGGCATACAGAGCTGCTGTCTTCTGTGCTGTAGTGTTAAACCAACACAATTCCAGCTATGTCAAGTTTGTCTTTCAGAAAGCCTATTTCTGTCAGTCACTGTGTGGAGCTTGCTAGGAAACACTGACATGAAGGTTGTGTGACATGGACGCACTCTGCTTCCCCACCGGCCCTGCGCTTCATTGTCTGCCCCGCGAACGTCCGATTTGGTGCCGTGCAACAGCAGCAAGTGCATGTAAACTCAGGGCAAGGCAGAATTAAAGAGTTTTATGTCAATGCTTCAAGCCTTACTTACAGGGATTTAATTTTTTCAATGTTTTTTGATATTAGATACGAGATCTTAAATTTTCAGAARTGACTCATGCTTTGGCCAAAGTCCATCCTTGAGTGTGTAACCCAAAACGTCTGAAAGATGGTATTCAGTTCTGACGGGAAAGAAAGGTTCCAGTAAAGATACCTCAGTTTGGATGCYGGGGCATTTTGCTGACAAAATCACCACTCATTTATGCAAATTTAGCTTGCTAGGCTTCCCTTTCAGGCTGTGACTGGAAGTTTTTCAGTATCTGAAAAAGATAAGAACAACCAAATTCTTATGTATATTTATGATTATGTAGTGCAATGGGATTGAATTATAATTAATGATAAAATATACTGTATTGTAAAATTATTGTGTGATTACCTGCATTCTTGCAAAGGGAAGGCAAAAGAAGTTTCTAGTATCTAGACATCGTGTTAGATTTAGCTATTTTTGTGCCAGAAAGATGGAAGAGCTGCATAGTTTTAAACTGTTATGATCTTGGTTTCCTAGGCTCTAGACAATTCTAGATTGGGTAATGGGATTTGCTGTAATTTTCTTCTTACAGTCCTTACAGCATTGAATAATTCAGTGGCTGTTTCTCCTTTTTTTTTTTTTTTTTCCTTTCCCTCCCCTTTCATTAACATTAAAGCTGCTACAAACAGGTGATTAATCAACAACAAACATGAGTTTGTCAGTAAATGACTCATCCAGGCTGAAGCAGGGGGAAGCAACAGGAAAGAGGCTGCTGAATGGAGTGACATAAAAGAAATGGGCAATTCTTACAGAGCAAAACGTYGGCCCTAGCAAGGGTGCTGAGAACGGCAACAGGGAGATCAAACATGCCCCAGAATGACAATTTCTCTATTGATGGAAGAAAGTAGAGCACTGTGTTAATGCTTGCAAAGGAGACATTTTTTTTTTTTTTTTCAGAATTTGCCATCAGTAAATAACTTGGAGGGCGGTCTGAATTAGTACATTGTCACCAAGTAGAGCTCTGAAGATAATCATAGACATTAGCTCTTTGATGAGCGTCATTTAGAAGCAGTGTGTTTCTTTTCAGGGCTGAAGCAATCATAAAGTAATTTGAAGATTATAAATAAAGGGTCTGATTTTTTTAATACATGCCACTATCGGAAACATCTTTTGTATTTACAACATTGCTTTCTGCATAGCATAAAATCAGCAATTTTAAAATKATTTAGGAGTTCACTGTCAATATATTATATTTGACAGGTTTATAGTTTATTATAGTTTTGATTGAAGAAATCAGGTAAAAATTACAAGAAGAGCTAAAATAAAACCATGTAGCATAGCAGAAGTTTATGAAAGTAACCTGATGTTAACTGTCAGCATTTGGTAGAGGAGGTGTTCATTGTTAATCATTTTGATTATTCACCGGTGAGGAAAAGACAAAATATTCTGTCCAAGTTGTTAAAGATGCCATCCAAATTGCAGTCCCGGATTTTGATTAAAACAGAGTATGCTTTCTGCACAATGAGATRTTATGGCTGGATCTAATTAACGATGAACAATTGGAACCACAGGAGAACAAAATAAAGTAATGATTCAGATAAGTTATAGAGCTTTTCCATTACATAATCCATATGACTTATCCCAAATACCAAGGTCACAGATTGAGTCTGAAATAAGAAAACAATGTAAAAACATTATTTAAAACAAAAGCTCTTCTAGTTTTTAAAGAAAAAAAAATGCAGATTTCTACTCCATTGTAACTGTGTTGCAACATTTAGCTCATTTTTTTGTATTTTATAATCAGGAAGCAAGACAGAGTATGAGAGCCTTTCTGAATGAAATAGAGGGAAGAAAGTAGCATRTTTTGTTACTAATTCTGCCTGTTGACATGAAGCCATGTATCAAAAGTGATCAGGTAGGAAGACTATAATGCTCCACCTCTGCCCCATATTCTCCAAGTTTCTTGAGTGTCCTGTGCCTGTCTTGGGGGGCTTTGAGCATCTCATCCCCCTCAACTCCACTGCTGACTTGGAAGAGGAGTGGAGGTGATGCCCCCCATTTCTCCCTCCTGTCAAATCAGGGTCACTCATTCCCCTGCGCACCAGGTTGGCTCCATGTTGCTCATGCCATGTCCTCTCTCCTGACGTGTTCCCATTGCACTGCCCTCCCACATCCCTGTAGAATTCGAGGATCCATGCCAGCAAGCAAGACATTATAATTAGCATTAAAAGACGCTCTACATGGGAAACATATTACTCAGGGTATTAACATCTGTTGCTTGGATCTGGAATTTTTTTCCCCCATCAGACTGATTGTAGTGCCTGTCTTCGTTCAAACAGAAAATAACAAATCAGTGAATTTARTCACATGYGGCATTAGTAATTGTTTCTAAGTGKAAGGGTAACCTTAAAAATCCAGTACATTCTCTGCATGATGCTGCCCACCAGTAATTAATTGCTTGCAAAGTTTAGACCATGCTATTTAATCATTGATCTTAGAGAAGATTTCGGGGAAAGTAATTCTGGGTTTACCTACTCTAGTTTCCTGAATAAGTGACGATCAGATTCTCACATTTTCAGTTATTTTAATGCAAGTCAGTAGGATCTCAGGATAACTTTRCACAGAAGGTTGGCACTTTTTGATTCTTTGCTCAATATTTTATTGTGAGGAGACGGAGAAGTCTTCCTGACTTGGCAGGAACAGAAATGGCTATAGGCATTGATAAATATGTTAAATAGCCAGTGGTAGCTAAACACAGGCCGTGCACCATGCAGTAGAATAACTTCCAAGGTTCTGCTTGTAACGTATATCRGAGATGGGTGTCAGCTTAGACGGTGGGATGCTTGGAGGCATCTTTGCCAGCGCCTCCCTGTTACGTTGGGCAGCGCTGGCCGGCCCTCGGCCCCRGGATGCTCTGGAGCACCCTGGCTCTGCCTTTCCATCTCCGCTCCCGCTCGGTGCCAGGGCCTGCAGCAGCCCGTGTGCTTTGGCCGCTTGCTGGAGGATTTCACGCACCTTTAGCATGAGGTGCTGCTCTGGGGTCAAAGTTTGCTCCGCTCGGGTATCGCCCTTTGCTAGCTGTAGAACGGGTGCACRCTACCAAATCCAGCGAGCGCTGGAGACCTTGGCAGAGACTGCAGGCTCCCTTGATGAGTACCCCTCCTTCCAGATCTCTTTTATGGTAACAGGCCATAAAGGGGTCCTTAGGATGAACGAGGATAATGCTCATGGGATTTCTTTAAAAATGGTTTTGTGTATAGCATTTCTTTTGATGCACTCTTATGCATAAACCCTCTCAGTATAATTACATCTCTGTAAATCCCCCTTACTTGTTCTCTGTTTGTAATGAAGGATTTGTCTATTGAGTTACAACTGCAAATATCTCATAAGCCTGGCAGATGAGCATTAGCTGTGGTATGTTGAAAGGAAACAAGTAAATAGCATCATACATAAATTAAGCTGTTTGTATGGAATATCTAAAATGTGGAGAATACCATTTTCTGCTTTTATGCTAGACACACATTCAAAAAATATGAACATTTGCAATTTTCAAGTTAAGTAYTCTGACATTTTTTTCATATCTTTTGCTAGAAACAAGCATAAAAAAGCAAATATAACAGAATAGCTTCAATATGTTACTATGTAGTTACTAAAGAAATGTCTAAATCTCTCAGTTTGTCTCTTGATTAACATTTAGCCCAGTTCCACCTTTCTGAGAATCAGAACCTCAGCCTGCTTCACTTTAACTCCAGAAGAACAAAATAAATACAAATTCTCAAAGCTTTTATCCAGGGAGGTTAGCAAGAACATGTCCATAAACAATATTTTGCATTTAGTTATAGGTGGTTACCACTAACAAATGTCATTCTTGCCACTAGCAATGTTTACCACTAGCACTTCACAAATCAGGCAGAAAAGTTAGACAGCTGTGGAGACTAATTAAACATTACAAATGATGGTATTGATTTAAGTGGTCAGGTGGTAAAACCAAAGCTTTAAAGGGACCTATCTGTTCTGAACAGGAGGAAAGAGATGTGTGCACTGAAGAAAAGCGCTGTCACAGAGGGCTGATAGAGATCTTCAGATGCTCACAAACCACCTTTTGAACTCTTGCCTTTCAGGGAAGATTTATGCTGTGCACGGGGAGATGCTTCCCAAAACCCTTCTTAGAAATACCCATTTGCAGTTCATTATCTGTTTGTTAAACAGGCAGCTAAAGCTGCTGTTGGAAATACGCTTCCCAGCAGAATTGCCAGCCTGAGCATTACATAATGTTGTTGTACAATACTGCTTAAAATTTTACTGGCCTGTCAACAAAAAGAAATGACTGTCCTTTTTCAACTTGCATTGCACCTGACTTTGAAATGCCAGGTTCCCATTTGCTTCATTTTTTAGGGTATTTTTTGTAGTTTTCAAGATGTGTGCAGAGCATAAGGGYGTATTTCTTGTTCAGATCATGCAGCCTTTGGCCACCCTTCTGARCAGAGCTTACTTGCATTTGGACTCTGTGGGGACATAGTTATCCAGGGTACTTATGTGTTATACAGCTGTTTAAAGAAATGTTGGGAGGAATAAATATATCAAACAAGAAACTTACTRGGATCTTAAAACTAAAGATAAAACAGTTAATATACTATGGAATAGTTTTCTATGCTGGTGATGATTATTATTACTATTTTAGTACTATTGCTTTTCATCATACACAAGTATTAAACCTCTGCCTTTATAGCACTTTTTTGATTGTTTATTTGGGKTTTTTTKGGGKTTTTTTTTTGCATGAATTTTGTGTGGGAATCACCACAATAGCTGCTTTCCAGCGTATCAGTGTTATGGATGTCATCCACCGTTCTGAGGAAAACAGGGAATCCTGAATTTAATTCTTAGACAGCATATTTGATTCTGGATCTATCAGAAGTTGGTGGAGGCTGTCAGGCTTTAAGCTTTGGGATATATTTGGCTGGGACCCTTCTCCTGGAAAAGATAGTATGACAAAGTCTGTCCTGGTTCATTCCAGAACTAAATGATGGCTTTCTCTGGTTGGGGATACAGCAGCAAGTCTGCTACGTATTAGTTCTTGAGGATACCAACCATCTTCATTCTCCTGTTCCACAGAAAACAGACTAAGRGAAAATAAGACAGCTGTAATCGTTTTCAGTGCAGTGGGGTGAGTGCAAGCAGAAAAATGTGTGCTTTCTGATAATGGATGTGATGGTCCAAGTCTTAGCTCTGCTGTAGAGGATGTTTACTCCAGCTTACGGACAATTGTTAAAATTGTGGGTCTGGTGCAAAACTAACGATGAAATTCATGTTGGCTGCCTTGACTTGTCTGCTTTGCAGGCTACTCTTCAATAAGCTGATGAGAAAGACAGGGCCCTCCCAGGTGCTACTTGTACCACCAGGCTTGGAAAGTGATAAGTTCCACCAGTAACCAAAGTATATGGTGAGAGATGTGTGGGATGAATTCCCTTTTCTCTTGAAAACTTTGCATTTCACAACATTTATCCAGTGTATTTAAAGGTTGGTTTTGAATATTGTTAGCTTTTCATATCATTTTGGGTAATGCTCAGAAACGTGGTGAACACAAGGGTTTAAAATTTTTATGAAGGGTATTTTTCAACAGCCTGATGCCCTTGATAATGGATTGTTGATCTTAGGTCAGGTTTTCAGTGCCTAAAGCCAGTGAGAGGTTTTTTYCATTGACTTCAGTGGGAGTCATTGCACTTACTGCAGCAGCACTGGGCTGGGCCCTACAGAGCTGATGCTCTGTGTTTCTCTAAAGGAAGAAAAACAAACTGGTTCTAGGACATATGGCTATATTATCCACAGAGAGAGTGACTGCCTTCTTCTGAGATCTGCTTAGCTCTGCTGAATTTAATGAAATCCCTACACTGGATTAATACCTTTTCTTTTTGATAGAACAAATAATAGRGTATTTAGAAAGAGTGGAGAAATGAGTTTGTGGACTTAAAACAATTATTTTTGGTGCATATTTTGTTTGAAAAGTAGGTCTTTTTTTAAATCAAAGAAAATTTGTCTTGTAATGCTATTAATGTGTATAATGTCATATAAACATTTAAAATCTGCTCTAATAAAATTTTAAGGGCATATAGCACAAAAATCTCTTAATCTAGTAATTTCTAAATTAAAACAAATGTTTGTAATGGAAATTTTACCAAAAGAGAACTGTCTGTGGACCCAGTGTTTACTGGGGAGTAATAACAGCTTTAAGGAAGCTTCTTCTTAATATTTTCACATCTTCATTAGTAAAGCATAAAGCAGATGTGAATTCCTAGCTGCTTAGAGTGGTTATAGACAACACWCCACAGTAGAAATGGCAAATTTTTTCGCTTTCCTCATCACATGCTGTAGGAGTCCTCACTGGAGCAGGGAGGTTGGACTAGATGATCTCTAGAAGTCTCTTCCAACCTCAAMCATTCTGTGATTCTCTGATTTCCTATTCATATTTTGAGCAGTTAGATCAAGCTACCTGGCTGAAAGCTGAGACGTCTCTAGAACCAAAAGAGGGCCAGCTTGCAAGTCATTAAACTTTGATTTTTGTGACATCTAATTATCAATAGCAAGAATAAGTAACAAAAGGTAAAAAAGGAATGTGCCAGCACATTCAGCTCTTTTTTGGGGAAATGGCAAACTTGAAAATGGGGCTTTATGACCAGTCATGCTATTGGTAGTAGAGCATGGACCATATGTGCAACATAGCAGTTGTAATTGCCAATTGCAACTGTAGTTGGCAATTACACATAGGCATATATGTCTGTGGGAGGAGTTGTATTCAGTTTTTTGGCAATGATGGTTAATATTAATCTGTAGGCATGCCTTGTATGGAGCTATTTTATGGGTTTTCTGCCTGTCAGCCATGCTCTTGTCTTGCTGCCCAATCTAAACTTGGGCTTTCTTCTAGCCTTTTATCCTGCAAATAGCGTGTACCACCATCATAATTAGGATTAGCCTTGCACTAGTAGTAAATGTTTTTAAGATGCATCTGTATGTTCCACAGCTTAGGCTATGAACACCTGCAGATCTGCAGCCTCTGAATATCAGTATAGGCTGAGCCACGCTAAGGAAGCACCAAACGATTCAAGGCATGTTGTATACAGTTTGATAAATGAAAATYCTTGTCACGGTTTGTCGTGCTGCAGCCATGGCATTTCACTCTCCATGATAGAGCTCACTAAGTACTGCAAGGGCTGCAACTGTTGAGTCAAAAACGATGGACTCGGAAGAATCAAATGGCTTTCCTGGGTGAGCAGTGTTGACTGCATCTTGAGGAAGACTTTTCCTGGGACAGGTCTGTGAGATTTTGCCTGCTATTTTTTTCCTCACAAGTTGTCATAGATGGGCATTTTAACTCTTAYTGGGAGCTGCTAAACAGCAGAACTGAAGGCCAAGTTTAGTGCAGCAGCTTCAAGAATGAAGTTATTGCCTCGTCAGGGTTCTTGTTCCTCCAACCCTCTTTCGTTGTTGTTGCTGATGGAATAATTCCTCTGTAGCCACTCCAGGCTTTGTTGGCTTTCTGTGGTCTTTTGTGGTAAAGGTAGTTGGTTTGCTCAGTCTCCCCGTGGATATCTGATGGGCTGAAGCAAATTCTGGGATTATAGTGAGTCTGCCTGGAAGACTGAAGTGGTTGGCATCTTCTGCAACTTTAAGAATTTTTGCCCTAATTGTTTCTTTCTAACTGGAGAGGTCTGTGAGATGTTTCAGAAACCTGGAAGTAGTTTTAAAGAGGATAAATGAAGTTTTATTGGAGAATAAAATACCTGCAAGAGGAAGAGTACAGCCCTCATGCCTACTTGGGACACCAGTTCAATGGTCTGGGGAGAATACGTTRTTTATATATGAACTACGTGCAGTGCCCCTCTCAGCCTTTTTTCCTCAAGGGCACTGGGGAAGTGCTMAATCATTTGAAAAGAACCTGTTTTAGCTTTCTGGGTGTATTTATTGTAGGATGCAAAGCAATGTTCTGGTTGATGYTGAGATATGTTGTCATATCTGCAACTTTGCCCTATCTGCTAAACAACATGCAGAGAAGGGGAGAAAAAAAAAGACAAGACTGAAATGAGACAGAAACCTTTCATGTGTGCAGCCAGGAATCTTCTAAGTCTGGTAAAGAAGGAAATCTTTATATTCCTCTATTCTGCTGTCTAATCAATTTGGCAGTATTAGTTGTCTGTTGTTCAGCTGGAATCAGTGGTGATATATGAAGTCTTTTGTAAGCAAATTCATGAACAGCCTCAATAGAAAAATGCATTGAAAAAAACTTTATCAGCTTTGGGGGTTTTTTAGTGCTACTTTCATTATTAATGAAATTGCTTCATAGGGAGTTCTGAAAAAGATTGAACTTGCAAAAAGATTGATGCTTTTCCATATCTGGATCGAGAGGATCATATTGAATAACTTGCTGAAGCTCTGGAACCTTTTGTGCCTGAGTGTGGACAGTTGTCTGCTTAGTTAGACTCAAAAGTATTGATGGGCTTTTGAAGCAGTTTGCTAGAATCCCTCTGGAGTGCATCCAAGTTAATACATTTGATGACAAGCAAAAAGTACAATTTTTATTTTAAGGAGATTTATACTTAGAAATATGGCATATTGGAATATTGCAAAGAAATCTATACTTTTTTGTAGAGCTCTTCCCCTCCATCTGAAGTCATATGACTATTAGGCATGAAAACAGTGTAGAGCTTAAGAGGAAATGTGACTTTTTAAAAACMTGTCCAAAATAAGGAGCACCCATGCAATCTTTTGCCAAAGTATCAGAGGAATGAAATACAGAGCTGTAGTCTCCTGCGGGAGCCGCTGAGCCATGGGTGTCTCCTGTACTAAGGGTGCTCTCGAGTGTCCTGAGTGAAGGGCATCTCCACTCGGGAAGAAGCTTCCTGCTACCTGGTGGGAGGGCAGTAACAGGCCCTTCTTCCTCCTGGGCACAGTCCTCTCCGCCAAATGTCTTCTGAGAACATCAAATTAGGCGGGCTCACAGCCCTGTGAGAATAAACAGTAGGAGGTGCTTATGGCCCTTATTAGAGGTTGCCTGTTATCAGCAGCAAGATCAGAGAAACTGAACTTATAAGCAAACCATTCCTTTAAGTGTGTTGGGATTTTCTTTTTTTTTGACTTTTTTCTTTTCTGGGAGACTTTCAACTTGCCAAAGTCGTCTTTCATTCTTCTTTTAAAAGTACGTAGGATGGGTTAAATATGCTTCAAAGCAGGCTGTGCTGTGAGTGTTTCTAACACAGAAATACTTTGCTTCAAAAGCTGTGCATCTTGTCAGAAGTCCAGACTTTTAGTCTTCCCCAGGCTTGCCTCTGTACCTGCTCCGTGGCTAAACACACTGTCCTGTAAGATGCTTCCTTCCCTGCTTGTGGAAGGGCATTCAGGTCATGTAAATGTTGTGCTCTGGACCCCTGTACCATTGAGACAGGTGAGCAGTAAAGAACCAAAGATGTGGCATGTCCTCAGGTGCTCTCTGGCTGGCTTCCCTGGGGAGCTGGCCTGAGGARGGTAAGAAGGATTAGGCTCGTTCAGTAATAAATCCCATTCAATCCTAATTGAAACCCTGGGTAGCATCCAGTGATACAGCAACTGCTGGTCCCCTGCCTTGGTTCCTGTAATGCTGCAAAACCTCTCAAGCGCTCGCTGGGGGATGACCCAGACCTAAAGCCAGATTGTGAAGTGTGAAGTAATCTGGTATTCGCACGTGCTGTAATAGCTGATTACCAGGGAGGGCTGTACAAAATCAACCCCTTGGATTTTCATGTATTCTGCTAAGGAATAAAATGACCTCATAGGGGATTCTCTTCAGTTGTAGGTGTGCATTGGCAGATATGCAGCTCTGGTAAATTGGACTTTTTAGACTTCAGTCTTGAGTTCCTTTATAACAATGAGGTCTCATGCCTTTTCTCAAATTGAATGCTTAATCTGACAGGTTTCTGCAYTGCAGGAATGTCTCCTTTTAAGCTTACTTTTTCTGTAAAGTGCTCGTTTTATAGGTCTCTTGTAAAATATCAGGTAAACATGCTCAAATTTAAGGAAAAAGATAGGTTTACTTTTCACTTAAGCTGTGTTTGCTTTGAATTGACAGATTTACAGTCATTTGGTGAAGACCCCTCTGGCTCCCCAGGCAAGTGATATTTTTGCTGTAGAGCTGAAAATTCATATCTTCAACCACTGGGTTGATCATCTGCTTGGAGGCCAACTTTTTAATTTAGCCTTGAGAAAGATGAACAAGTTCTGTTCTTGTTTTCCTTTCATCTGTGAAATTCTAACCATATTGATTGATGGCTAATGAAGTGTACAAAAAGTGCTAGAGGCTGAGATGCTTTACTTATGAATCAGCATGATTTTCTTTGTGTTTCAACAAAAATCCATAATAATTGCCAAATTCCATTAGGTTTGGCTTTTTTGCCTTCCATTTTATACTGTGTACTCTGCCCATATAGAATCATGTTGGAACTTCTTCAGAACAGTGCTGAAGTTCACGAGTCAGGATGTCCATTGGCAAGCTATTGAAAAATGTGTCATTTTGGAATGGATTAACTGAAGGAGATGTTTCATGAAATGGCTTGATATCTTCCTCTTCCTACATTTGCCATTGACACTCCTGTCTTGCGATGGAGCAGAAACCAGTTTCTTTAAAAACAAAAATAAACACCTTCCAGAGTGGGAGTCTCTATGGGTACATATTGCAGTGCAAGCGCTATTTTATAATCAAAAATACTAAGTGTCAAATCAAAGTAAAAGAACTACAAATAGTGATCATAAATACCACTTGCATTGAAAAGAAACCTGTAAAGCAAGCAGCATAGGCGTGCAGTTCAGGTGATACTGGA
Organism: Eudromia elegans; assembly: GCA_003342815.1. Classification (NCBI taxonomy): domain Eukaryota; kingdom Metazoa; phylum Chordata; class Aves; order Tinamiformes; family Tinamidae; genus Eudromia; species Eudromia elegans. The sequence goes on from PTEX01000068.1 coordinate 2,248,892, forward strand.
TACACTGTTTGTATTGGTATTTCCAAAGCATTTGAAATGTTTGTTTAGGAATCATGGCTAGTTAAGATAAACAAACAACTCCACTCCAGCACGTTAAGAACGATTAAAATAATGGAAATTCATTTCAGTTTTATAATAGAACCATAATTTTTATGTGTTAATGGAAGTAGAACTGACATAATTTCAGAATGAACTTGTTGCCAAATTGATCTTTAATATAGTTTTCTTTACTCTTTTCAGTGAAAGAACTGAAAATGAAGCTCTAATAAGGTAAGGTTTCATTATTCCACTTTAGTAAAATATTAAGGTTAATTGCAGCTAATTTTAACAAATATGCTTTTCATTTCAGTGTATATCCTGCATAGTATGGGTCACTGTGTTAAAATATAAATTAGAAAGGAAAGGATACACTATTACAGTGCTATTGCAAGACTGAGCGTAATAATATTTGACTATGTTATTACTACTAAGTTATTTTTTTTCTTTATGCCAGTGTTTAATCTTTTAATCAAAGCAAATTAACTGCACAGTTTTAGAAACTTCAATTTGCTTCTGAAGAATTTATAGCTAATTATTTTTTCAGAAATCATAGTTTTCATTCATTCAGGTAGAATGGTTATTTAAAAGTCTCTTGCAGTTTGAAAGTGAAATTTTTGGAGTATATGCTGATAAAATAAGTGACTTTGTATCCCGAAAACGTTGAGGTTTTGAGCAATTATGAATTAGAGTTAAGCATCTGTTTTTAGAGAAGGATTTTCTCCTTTGAGGGAATGCTTTTTTTTCTATGTAATGTGAGTCAGGTTACAGTCTGGTTTTGTATGCATCTGCTGGATGAGCAAAGAGGGGGAAAAAAAAGGTCCTTCTATATGTTACCATTTTGAAGAATATATATTTTTATTATTATCTTTTTATTTCTGTGGTCACTTGTGAGGATGCAGAGATTCATATGCTGTGTTAGAGGATATAGAGAACTRTGCTATTACACCATTAAGAGGGATRCCAAGGCACATATAATGAGATACATGATAGTAAGTTGTTTGGACAGGCAGCCACAGTATGAACCTGTTCAGAGCATAACAGAAACAGCCATTTACGTTTCAGTCACTATTTTTAGGTGATAGTTTTAATATTAATTGTATCTATGTGCAGTCAAACTTAGTCCAAATAGAAGCGTCATTAAAAKGAAGGGTTTTTAAACCTGCTGACATCTTAAACCAGTAAAAGTTGATATGCCTATATGAAGTGTGATCCCAATTTGCAGGATGTTCATGGAAAAGGGAGACTAAGAAAAAAAATCAGCTAAGCTATGCAAAATGTAAACTGTTTGAAACCACAAGCGACTAGAATATGTGAAATATTAATGAAAAAAGCAGAAGTGTTGTGAAAAAGTAATGAGGTGTTATATGACATTATTTGTTGTGGAAAATTTAGAAGCGGTATAAATGTAAATAGCAGACGCTAGCTTTGGATTTTCTTACCYTGTGTGAGTAAATGGAGAGTATGTGTGTGTGTGCCTGCGCATGCATTTGCGGGCACACAGGCATCTGCACGTATAGTGTATCTCAGAGGCAGCAAAGAAATGCTACCGTTCTGCACCAAATCCATGCAAAGGACTGAAAGCCCGTCTAGAATATACACGTGTTTTAAGGACTTTATAGGGTATCACATGGGCAGTACAGGGATACAGTAAATGCCAGCGGAAATTCTCCTTCTGAGCCGTCTTTGTGCACGGAGCTCAGCAGCCTCCACGGTGCAGGGAGGACACAAGCTCCCCTCCTGTCTGCTGACCACGATTCAGCCCTACGAGAACCRGGCAAATAAATGCTGCACGAGTGAATTGAGCTTGCTCTGCTTGCAGTACATCACCTAGCACAAGAGAGCCTTGTGCGGTGCCTCTGGCTGCCCGCTAATATAAAGGTCCAAGTGCCATGGCTCAGGAACGGAGCACGGCAGCAGTAGTGGAAACTCGCACAGCCTGCATCCCGGAGTCCCAACTGGATGCCATGTAGGGTACATGTTGCTCACGCCTGGATTTCTACCTTGGCAGTGCATGCAAAAGGACTGGTTCGTTCTGGTAACAGGATTTTAATGCAGTTTTAATATAAGCAGTAGAAAATSACCTGCCAGAAGCCATTTATTTTAAAGTATTTGGTAACTACCAATCTCATTTGAGCCTATCAGTTGAGTTAAAAATGAGTCTCCAGATTGCAGTGTAATTTCTCTGAAATTTCTAGTTTCACAAATGGGTTGCTGCTCTGAAAGCTAGAAAAAACTTGTTGAAGAGCATCTTTAAGGTCTCCTCCTTGCATTTGAATGGACTTTCTGTTTAAGTGTACATAGCCAACATCTATCTACAATACCACCAGCAGCTGCTGTTCGTTGGGTTCAGGAATCCGTTTTGATTTGCCAAGTGGGCAAACTATTTATCTCAAGTAGSAGAATTTTGAGGTGTGATGTGGTTAGTATCTAAATATATCTCTGTAGGGAGATAGGATAGGGCTCCAACAGACAAAAACACAGCGAGATAAGAGACAAGTTCACATTGGAAATACGGTACCAAAGGAGTAATTAACCATTGGAAACACTTAGAAAGGAATGTGGTAGATCACTTAGAGTAATTAAATCAAGATTAGATCTCCTTCTGAAATATCTCCTAGTAGAGTTACAAGTTCTTGTGCTTTGTAAAGAAATTGCTGCGTGAGGTATTGTGTATTAYGGCCTGTGCCAGGCAGGAAGTCAGACGAGATTATCCTAATAGTTCCTTCAGGCCTTTTAAATCCACATATCCCCAAACAAAGGCTCTTATGTGGTACAGGCCGGCACAGAAATTCCCAAATCACAACTCTGGTTTTAGTGGTCAGTTACCAAGACCCTCTGGAAGGTTGAAAAGTCTTCGGGCAGGTCCTTCAAGGAACTCAGTGCTGCTGGTTTTGCAGGCTGTGTGTGCTGCACTGACAGCACAAGGGTAATGAGCCCATTTCTGTTAAAACTTGATCAGTCCACACGCACGTTTTTCTGCATGAAAGCTCTAATTCTTGTCCTGACTTAATTAGTAGCTTGAATTTTCTATTAAGATAACTGAAATATAATAATTTYACATTATTTTTATTGATTCTCATGCATAATTTAATTAAAAATCTGAGTTTGCTCGTAGTTTTTCCAGTTATTCTGTGAGCATAATGTCATCTCTAACACAGGAGTTTGTAGTCAGCTAGCCAAATATTGTATCTATCTGGATTCTTAATATCTATACGCATAGATAAAGGAGGGTAAATTTTTAGCAGGTTATATAGACTTCCTAATATAAAATAATTGCTTTCCCCAGAATTGACAAAGAACAACTGATCTGTTTGCTCTGAGACCTCTCTGAGATACTAACAGAGTAAGGAGGACGCTGGTCTTTCAGCTCTTATTGCTAGAGGGAAGTGCATCCTAGTTTTTACTGGATCCTCTTGTAGAAAATACAGAAAAATGTTTGATCATAAAAGTCTTATATTTTGCTAAGAGGAAACAGGAAACACTATTGACTAAGAATAGCCCTGACTCCCCTCTGTTATATTGGTATATTCATTATTAATATCTGAAATTAATCAGAGTGCAAAATCTTGCAAGCAGAAAAATTCATCAAATTGAGATCAGAATTATGACATTCTATGGTATCTATATAATATAGCATCTATCAGAGGAATTCAGAATGTAGCTCTACACTAAAAAAAAAAAAATGAAAAAAGCTATGCTGTAAAACACTCTGAAACTAGAGGTACATAGGGAAATTCCAGGGGGAGACGAGGCGTATGAGAAGATTTTTTGTTCATGTTCCAGAATATTTCTATCATCCCTGACTTACTGATAGAGTCTGGGCACTGKGAACCAAACTTGTCTGTACTCTGTCTGTGCTGCTCTGCCTTCCTGGAATGAGGAACATACATACCTTATTCCATACATATGTATGGATTATTATATTGGACACATACAGATCACACAAATGTGATGAATATATATTTTCCGATACTTTAGATGTCACTGTTTGRTAAAGATTGACTTTGACACCAGCATTTTAAGCTAGAATCAGGAAAACTATTAAAGACCATAGAAGGAAAAAAAAAAGAGGGAAGCGTGATACCACCATGACGTGGCTGAAATTAAATGAGTCTGTGTCTGTGGTTTGATGGTCAGCTGAGCAAAAGAGAAAGGYTAGGGAGGGCAAGAGAGGGGAGGATAAAAATGGTGAATTAATGTTGGTGAGAGATTTGGGGCATGCTGAAGKAGAAGGGAGAGAAGAATTTTGTTAGGAATCAAATTTGGCTATTTGCTGTACAGTAACACTTGTCTGCATCATTTCTTTATTAGGAAGTTTCTTACCCTCAATCTCCCTTGAAAATACATGTTATGTACCTGGGATTTTCACAAATTCTTGATCGTCTCAGTGCTAGCTGTACTTTAGGTGGTCTTTGTTTCACATGTTTTTGGCTGCCACACTGTCACTCTTGACGCGTACTCGAGCTCTGAAAGGAGTGCTTTTCTTCGTGCCATGGCAGAAAATTGCTGTCTCCATTAGCAAATGTGTYGGAGGCATCAAATTGCCACTGCTGCCTTCTGTGGGCAAACTCCTGTCTAAGTGATTTAATGCAAAGGAAAATAGTCTTCCATACCACAGAAGACACTCCTCTACTGTCAGTGGTACAYGAGGCTGTAAAAGTTGTTTGGGGCTTCACAGGGAGTTGCGGGGGCACCTTTTCCAGTGCAAACTGTGCTGTAAGGGGGCAGATAAAACTGCTGCCCAGACTCACCCAGGGTGAGTTCTTTGCAATGCGTTGCTGATCCAGTATCTGTACTGAAGAATGGTGCTGGCATCAAAAGCTTAGTTTGGCTGTGTTTATCAGCTATTGAGTCTCGTTTCCTGTACTTTGTTTWCTTAATAACCTCTATACAGGAATCTGCAATTTTGTGTGGGTAGCTTACTATTCTCCTGCAAGAAATAAATATACCTTCCTTTCAGTTTGGACGCTTAGATTAGAGCAGAGTTCAGGGCAAAGAAAGGCTCTGATGCTTACCGTGTACTTGAAACGTCTGCTCAAATAAGAGTTAAGCGTACTGTGCTCGCTGTTACATAATCCTGCAAAAAGTGTTGATTCAGGGAAATTGTAATGCGGCGAGAGAACCAGCTCATCTGGAATGTTCTCCCTTGCTTAATGGAAACATGGCTGTTTGGTACAGTTACAAAAATAGCAGATTGTGTATATATGCTTGTTGACGGAGCCCAGCTTGCACGTCATGATGGTATTAAAATCCCAGGGCATCAAGGTGCTGCTGATGTTTGTACAGGTCAGGCTCTGGGGGAATGGACGCGGCTTTGGGAGCAGCCGACTGGTACTGGATGCTGCTGCTGGCGGGAGGCATCTGCACCCRAGCAGTGCTTACTTTGAGCTGTCTTTAGGGCGTTCTGAGAAAGTGCCGGCTGAGGCAGACAGATGGATTCCCACACGCAGGAGGGACCGCCGTTCGTCCGAGTGCATCTGCTYGGGCTGGGCGGGCCGGCGGAGTGGAGCGGGCGCCTGAGACCAGCCCTGCAGAGGGGAGGCTCAGAGGAGGTGCTGCAGGGTGCCCTACACTCTCGTCATCAGGAGGCATCATCGCAGTGCTCCTGTCTCATGGATGGGATCAACCACTTCTCCTGCTTTTACCRTTTTGCAGGGCATCTCCTGCATTTCAGCCTTAAGGGATCCTGACTTGGCTGCTACAGAGTGCTGGAGATTGCTGCATCCAGCCACAAGCGCTAGCTTAAACGTTCTGCTCGAAAATATGAGACTGTAAAACAATGTGCCATGTGCTATGAAATGCCTGTTCTGGTACACACTTAATTACAGACGTATGGCTAAGAAGGTAAATTAGAGGTTGGGAAAGTCAGCGTTCACTGCGTATCACTCGTGCCATTCTCTGCCAGCAACATGTGCCCTTTCTCTGCYTTTTGTAAGGCTTTCAGGCGCCAGGGAAGGCCTGTCTAGGAGCTGCCGTGGTCTAAACGGCGCTGGCTGCATTTGCTTTCAGGTCATTTTCATTCAGCAGCGTCCCCAGAGCAAGCTTTGGTGCTGTTGTTTCAGTTTCCCTGGCCGTGGCTTGCATCCAGTGCTCCTTCTTTAGCTGCATCCTATACACAYTCGTCCTTGGAGCCACGCAGCTCTCCCCCGCTCCAAGTTTAGGATTGCGGTTGTTTGCGCTGTTGTGTGGGAGACTCAGTGTGAATTATTTAATTCTGTGAATTGAGGCAAACAGACAGTAAAAACGTACGCTGAGGCACAGAGTGTTCCCTAATCGCTTATTTGACAAGTGCAGTTTAATTATTTAGCATATCTTGTAAAAGTAATGAAGTCCTAGTAACATGAGACTTAACACGCTGCTATTAAATTTTCCCTGCRAGGTGGGAACAGACTGCAGTATTTCTGTGTGCAAACTGAGAGTGTGCAAACTAATGAAATTCGGCTAAGGATATGTAGAAGGGGCTGGAACCTTTTACAGCTTCTTAATAGTTTCACTAGTAGGTAGTAAAGGAAAAGCATCCCACAGTTAGACAAGATTCTGCCTGTGTTGGCAAACCAGAAGCTACCGTCTGATGCTGTGCCAAAATCAAAACAAAGTTTTCTTGGCCCAGCTGTATTTTTATTGAATGTTTAACTTAGTAAGAGGAAAAGCCRTAAGTTACAGCCTTGCTGAAGAGGTATCATTCAAAATAACTTTCTGTAGCATGATTGATTTCATGTTTCTACAAAATAAATATTTAATCGTCACTAATATTTTAGTTCCCTTAGGCAATGACAGGTTTTGAAGTTCTAACTTTTATTTTTGAGTAAGTGCTAAATAAGTATCGTGCAATCAAGCAGGAAGTTCAAAGTAAAGGGCTGGTATATCTCAGAGTTTTTAAAAGGAGCTTTAGGTACGCAGGCAGCCAGGGTCGATGGCTGCATTTGGTTACCGACAGAGGAAGGGTGCATTTCTAAGGTAAAAACAAAAGRATCAACGTAAACCAAACTGCGAGCCAGAATGCCTTTTTTTCATTGATTTGATTTGTACAATAAATGAGATTGCTTAAAATATATATGTCTGTTGTTGCGGGGGGAGCATGTATAGCTGCAGATGCTTTTCTTTCGTTTGCAAAGCCGCCTCATCATGTCAATTCGGCGTGCGAGGTGGAAGTTCCAGTGACCTTTGGTAGTCACACTTAGGGATTAGTTTCTAATTCCTCAGTCTTACGTGATACACTGGGCTCTCTATTTAGAGGCTTCGCTTGCATATTACATAAGGGTTCAGTGCAGAGGGAGAATTTCTAATCCAAGCTGTTCTGCAAAGAGCAGCAGCAGCAGCAGAATTCGGCCCCATGAAGGCATGAGCTCTCGGAGGGCTGCAGGGTACGGATGAGTTTGGGCTGTATTCGGGTGGGTCACAGGCTGCTTTCTGCAAAAACTTCAACTTGTGTGATCTTAATCAGAGAGAACAGCAGACAAGAGCTCATACCTGTTTTTACTCTTCCTGTGTTTTCACTTGGGATGAGTACTTTTACTTTGGATGATGATGGTTGCAGTCCACCCTATTTTTCCTCTAAATGTGTCCCCRAACTACAAGTCAAGGGGGTCTTATGCTGTGTTCCCTTCYTGCTCATCTGGCAGAATGATACAAYGTAGTATACTCAAGGATTAATAAGAGCTCTTTGCATGTAACATGATGGGTGGGTCTGTATTTGTAAYGAATCARTCTTGAGAGAGTCATTGTGTTTTCATTTAGGAAAACTTACAAGACCCATCTGTTCATTAACACTCGCTCTTGATCTGTTGGAAACTCATTCCCGTCCTTCTTGCCATTAGCGTCTTTCCCTCCCTCTTAGCAAATTAATTTAAAACTAATCATCTCTCTTTTGATTTAATAATCACAGAAAAAAAGAATAAGGTAAAATAATAAAATTACAAGGATAAAGATGAGCATTGTAAACTTAGACTCTAAGTGCCTGTGTGCATCAGAGAAAGGCAGCATGCTCTTCCACCCAGAAGCCAGAGAAAATGCTTGCCACATTTGACTGCTACCATGGGAAGAAGTACTGATTTTATTTAGTTATTTATTTATTTTTGTGGGTTATTAGAAAATTGGAATAAAGCATACAAAAGTCCTTTTAGTTTATCATAYGTGTGGTGCTGGGAGAGTGTGCTGCCGAGCCATTTGGACAAGTTTTGATATGCCTAATTTCCTTTATACTAGCATGTCAACCATGTATGCCATTAGCCTTACTCCATAATTGAGCCTAATTCAGAGAACCTTATTTCTGACAACTGCTGAGAGGATTTGTAACTGTAATGATATACAGGAGTGTTTAAAAAATCAGTACAGACTCATCAAGGTAGAGCCACTTATGTGAAAATACAGCAATGGGACTAACCCATCACCATTTCCTACTAGGTAGCCACAATGCAGACRTACACTAGTCCTCACTTTCTTGAGATTTGGGAGGTTGTTTTTTTTCTGGCAAAAAAATTATGTCTGAAAATCAATTGGAAATTACTGGGATTTATTGGAGGAGCTTGGGCTCAGCTGGCAGCAAATATAAGTGATAATGGCAGGGGGTGCTCCCTTCCCAGGGCAGCCAGTCCTGCAACCTGCTGCAGCTGGAAAGCCGCAGGCTGGCCTCGGTGCCGTCCGGTTTTGCCCCAGTGGAATTGACGTCCTGTGCCTTCAGATGCTGTTTGAAGGTAAAACTTTCATGTATGTAAAGAGACAGAGGCCAAATGCGATTCTGTGAAATGTATTAACATGCATAATTCTGTTTAGATTTTGTTATTCACTGCTTCCTTGAAATGAAATTAAAACAGACCCTGCATGGATTTCTTTGTTCTTGTGTAATCCTGAAAATTGTTTCTGATTGGCATAGTAGCATACTCATTTTATCACAGTATTTTAGATTCTTTTAGCTTCTTCTGTTGTATTTTAGGTTCTCTTAGCTTCTTCTGTTTTCCTTATAATGTCAGTACAATTTATTTAAGCTAATTCTTAAATTAAGTGGAAATTGAACAAACAGAAGCTACTTGAAGCTTGAGAGTGATTCAATGCTCCTATTTTTGTAATCAGATAGMGCTGCACAGCTGACCAGAAATCAGTCCTTAGCAGCTATTCAGAATCCCAGCTTTTCTTTCAGTTGAGCAGCTTTTTAAGCTTCCCTCTAGTCTTATGCATCATTTTATGAGATTTAACAGAAATCCTGAGGAGAGAGAGGAAAATGAGCTATAGACATGGCTTAATCTGTACAAGGACAGATAAAGAGTGAAATTTTACACAGAGCAATGGAGGAAGCAGTGCTTGTAATAACAGCCATCAATATGCATTGGATAGTGCTACTTGGGATGGCGCATTGCCATATAGGAAATATTCTATTCCCTGGAAAAGAATGGATGTTAAGAAAGATGAGATTTATTGAATTGGAAGTGTCCTCCTCAAGGACAGCAAATAGCCTAATTTTCCATAGACACTGTCCCTKTTATTTTGGAATTGAAGACTTTATGGCATAAATATAAATAGAAAATAGAACCCCAAAGTCTGTATTGCTAGAATTACGCTCTACCTGAGTAAAATCTTCTTATATCTCTATTTTATGATTTGCTTGAGATGACTCTATGTGTCTGATTCAGACTCGGAATAAAATCATAGCATTCCTCTCTCTCTCTTTTTTTTCTTCTTTCCCCTAAATGTTGTTATACTGCAGTTTGGCTCTGTCCACATGGGCTGAAGCGAGCTGTGTTGTAACTTGCTTTAGCCACCACTGAATTTAACAGCTTTTGGCTTTGTAGCTAATGCCTTAGGAGAGGTCTTGCTCATCTGTTCCCTGAGCCAAAGAAAAACTCCTCCAGTTGCTTTCCCGGGGTTTTCTCTGGCTAGAACACAGAGTTACCAATTCCTAGGTGAAGCTATATTATCTTTAATCATCCTTTTTCTTTTTTCTCTCTCTTTGTCCAGTTAACATGTTTTGCAAAATCTGCTTTGACTAGAGTAGTGGAAGAGCCCTTCCGAAGTAGTTTTGGTCTTTAATCTCCACAATTAAGTTCTTGCACTGATGGGAAAAARTGCTTTTTCTTTATGTAAATGTGTGGCAACCAGTTACATGCTGAGAYACTCGGTCACAGTTCCCTATTAAATATATTTCCTCAAATATTATTTCTTAACAAAATGATCTATCTTTGGAATGTTGTTCAGAAACTGTTTTGTACAGGTCCTTACACCTTCCCTATCAGCAGTTAAGAAATCAGATTCTACTGGCATTTAATCTGTTGCTAAAAATAAAGTCTTCTGGCAACTTCTTAAATAGGCTGTCAATAAACATTGGGATTATATTTTGCAAGTACAAATCACTTGCAGGTATTTGCATATTTGTTAAATTTCAACTTCCACTTCAGGTTGGATGAGACATAAACAATTATGTAGCACCTCTGGCAAGGAATTAGTCTAAAAAGGAAGTCAAAGCAATGCTGGCAAATCAAAGGAGGATTTCTGTTATTTTAGAAGACACAATGAAGGCTTACACTTCATCTCCATGAATTTTATATCAGGCATGGAATTAAGATATAGGCTTTTACTTTAAAATATCCTTTTCTTCCTTTAATATATCTCTTCTTGAAATATTTATGATAGCACTGGTCAGGGGCAGGGACTGTGCCTTGTTCTACTTTGGGATGAGGAAGAATGACTCTAATTCAAACCCAGGTAAAACAGCCCTATYTTTTGCAATGGTCTGTGGATCCGAATCCATGTGGTACTTTGCAACAGAGGTCACACATAAATGTGGTCTGCTAGAAAGGTGTTAATAGATTTTTCTCTAACTAGCTCAGGTAAGGCTAATGCAGGTAGGTGAGGTGCAAGACCTGCTGTACCTCAAACCTGGGTGGTAATACACTGTTGAATCTCAGGGATGTTTCCTGGCAAGACATGTCTGTCAGTTTCAGATTTCATGGTGGTTTTATGATTATTTGAAGAACAAAACCTTCAAACTAATTTTCACTTATTTTCTAAAGCAGTTTTAGACAGAAGTTGGCCAATGTCAGTAGCCGGAATGCAGCAATGTACTTAGTATATACAAGGCTGCCTGGGTTGTATGTTTGGTCTGTYGCTTTTTTGAGAAATCATTAATGGAAATCAGGAGAGAAGATTAATTAATTATGAGTGGTAGAATGTGGATCATTGTTTGAAAATCTTAACAGTGAAAGAAATTTCATGGTTTTCATAAGCTATAGATCTGCAGGAACAATTAGATTACCCAGCCCATAAGCTGTCCATTCATGTTTTTGAGGATCTCCCCTATTACTAACAATTTAATTTGATGCCTATTTCCTTATTTATGTGAAAAAAATAAGCTCAATACACTCTGGTTGTGTCTGTGTGATTTATAGAAGCTTTGCTGAATTCTAAATTTTGGAGATAGACAGAACATTGTGGGCACTCTGCTTTCTTGCATTTCCTTGTGTCTTTGTTTTTTAATATATGCCTCACATTGACAGTGCAACTGATATACCTTGCATCTTTCTAAAAAGTGCTATTTTTGTGTATACTAAAAAGGCTCAGATAATACTTTGTCCCCCCTTTATTGCACATGTACATGTCCTTTGATCAATTCTTTTTGTCCTACAAAATCTGTATTTCCTTTTTTATCCTATAAAAATTCTTTTAAGGTAGGATAAAACAACAAACTGCAGTTTAGATTGTATGATCCTCTTCCTTAATCCGGTGTTAGTCCTTGCTTGTTGGGAATAATATTAGTGCTTTGATTTGCAAGATAACCTTATTATTAAACTACACTTTCTTTCTAGTCATACATTTCTTCAACCATTTGCAACTTTGCAAATAATTGTGTTTTGTATCTGAGGTTTATGTAAATGTATCTTCTATTTCACATGCATCAGGAGTTAKGTCATAGTACCTAGCCTCCTACCAGAAAATGAAGGCCAGGCATGCTGGGCTTGATGGGTCTCTGTCATGCAATTCATACTAACATTCTATTTATTTATTTATTTATTTATATTTATTTATTTATGAGTCCATTTTCCTGCAAGCTGTAGTAAAACTTCATGCACAACTATTCCTGTTCTTTACAGTAACTGTCGTCTTTTCCTTTCAGTATTTTTAACATGTTTTTGCTTGTAATTTGCAAGACTAGTTTGCAGTTTTCAGTGAACTAAACTTCTTAAAGCGAACAGATATGAAGGGAAATTTCCTGCGTTTGGAGCCAGCTGAAACCTTTCCTCTAGGTGAGCCTAGCTCAGGGCAGGTAGCTAACTGCCTTTCAAATGTGCCCCAAAATATACAAACTTGGTGATGGATGGAAGCCAGCACTTAAAGAAAATTGGGAAAGTAGATGGGCTTCATTTGGGCTGTTTTTTTTTTTTTTTTTTTTAAAAGGGTGTGCAGTGATGCAGCACTGAATGAAGGATAGTAGAGAAGACACCAAGGCAGGAGCAGGAGGAGATTTACTTACTTCTATGTTACCTGATAGAACCTATTTTTACATAGGAAAGTCACCTGACAATACTCAGGAGAGAGAATATCCAAGTATTATAGATGCAGCTAGAGGCAGYGAAGTGAAGATGTGACGGAAGAGAAATAGCAATCAAGGTGGCCAGACAGCACAGCTGGACAAATATATAAACACCAACTGGAAGGGAGGGGTCTTGGAGCAAGCTCACCACAAATATATGTGGCTAACATGACAGAGGCTAATTGGTGAGGGCGAAATGAAGTGAAAGACGAGCTTGTTACAGTAGAGAACTCGGAGGAAAAAAAGGCCAAAAGATGGCAGTGAGGAAGAAAAGGGGCACCAGAACAAATGAAGTGAGATGGAGATGACTGCAGGCTTGAGTCTTAAGAGGAATGAATTTTTTAGTTAAAAAACTGTGGGGAGAGAAGAGTTAGAAGATAGTTGGGCTACAGCAGGGGGAAAAAAAAAAATAACCAGGGAGATCTGAGGGCTCTATCAATTCCTTCTGGAGGAGGCAGAAGTGTGTGTGTGAAGCCTCCTTTCCTTGGGAAAGACAGATCTGTTAGCAGAGCTTAGCTAGAGGAAAGAATGATGGTTTGTTTTCCAGGAGCAGAGAAACGCCATAGAGGCATAAGGCTGGAAAAGATGCTGAAAAAGAAACTTCAAACAAAGACCTCAGTATCCCTGCTGGAACAAAATGAAGATTAATATATCAAGCTAGGGAACATCTCTCAAATAAGCTGAGGCTGTTGTAGTATCAGTGGAATTGTTTTGTTCCCTAAGAGGGAAGGTGAAAGAGTGACAAGCTAATGAAGATCAGGAAATAGCTATGAGGAACTTAGGGTCATTCAGAGATTAAGAGGCCTTCGCACAAGGGCTGTGTCTGTGCTAGTAAATGAAATGGTGCTAGAAAGCCTTCCCAAGGAAATCAATAGTCTCTACTGTTAACTGACCCTGACACAGCATTGGCTTTTATCTGCCAGAATTCACCTGCCTATTTTGGGTTAAAGCTTGAGACTTACCCTGAGACTRCCCCCAGGAAGCAACCTGGAATCAGCCAGCCTGTTCTGAGCAGGTAGGAGTGTTTAAGAGGACAGCACCTTTCTGTGCCAGCTGGTGTCAGCGGTGCTAGGCGTGTTTATTTTGCTAGCAGAAATATAGCTGTAATGGGCTACCTTCAGGAGAGGTGATTCCCTGGAGTCTTTGGATACTGCCTGCCTTAGGTGCAAGCTATGACAGCTGGTAAAATCATATTTATGATTTTATATTTATCAAATATGATTCTTCGTAAAGGAGTTACTGAGCTGAGATGTGGCAAGGCTGTCTCAGGTTTAGTTTTAGCATAGCATGAGGCCAGTATAGAAGATATGGTTATAGAAGGCTTGGACTAAGTACTCGATTGTTTCTGTTTAAATTTAACGCAAACATAAGGGAAAAAAAGGTCTATAAATAAGCCTCCTGCTTATCGAAGAGCAGGCCATGGAATGAAGAAAACAAGTTAATGGGGTTTGTTAGTAGCAAGGTTGGCTGGGCTAAAAAGCCTAGAAGATATTTTTAAGAACATCATAAATTTGCATCAAAAGCAAGGGAAAGCTGCAGACCTAATGGTAAGTAGCCATCAGTGTAATGGGATCCCTTTAAAGATAAATATGTACTTAAAATTGAATAGGATAAGGTGAAGGTATTAGGACTGTGGAAATCCTGCAGTCCCAGAAAAATACACAAAATGACAATTCATGTGTTGCACTGCATGTAATTCTGGGCACAGAAGTCAAGAAAAATGGATTCATACTTCAGTGSGGGCAGAGAAGAGTTTCGGAGAGCCTGTATCTTAGCTGAATAGACTGCAGAGCTTGGCTTGTTTAGCCCAGCATGCTGAAAAATGAAGGATAAGACAGCTCTTGATAAATACATCAGGGAGAGGAGTGCTAGAGAGGAAAGCTGCCTAATTAAGCTAAACCGTGTTGACACATGAACAAAGCTAAGAATAACAAATTCCTGTTTTAGCAGAAAGCAGCCAATTGACTCTGAAACTCAGTTAAATTAGCTGGATTATTAGGGAAACAGTGTACATCTCAGTCGGCATTTCCTAAATGGATTCATAAATGTGATCTCTTCGTATCCAGAAGCAGAGTCTGTTTTTTCCAAGAAGCTCCAGGGACAGCAATTGCACTTGCCTTTCAAATATYTCATTTCTAAAGAGACAAATGCAACATCTTTAGACTAGAACATACAATTTATTTCACTGGTTCTCTTCCAGTGTGTWATCAATCTTTCAGCAGTCATCCCACTTGTGTAGATCCTTCCTGCCTCACCTCTCCTAGATTTGCTCCATACTGAGTTGATGTCCTCAGGTTCCTGTTGCTCAGGTGTCTTGCCGTCACAGCGCTCTACAGATAGCCTGAATGGCATCAGGTGTGGAGCCCCTGCASAAGACAAGCCCATAGGGTGCAGTGAGCTCTTCTGAAGGGTGCATCTCYAGGCACAGTGAGCTGTGCCAGTGGTGCGTTAGTTTCTTCAGTGCAATGTGTTCCTGGAGCAGCATTTCATGAAGAGCATTCAAATTGTGGATCAGTGTAARGTTGTGAAATGCTTTGTTTGTGTGTGGCTGAACTTAAATGTGGGGTGATAATAATAACCCCAAATTCTGGCAGAAATAAATTCTAATATATTTCTGTTTTTATTGGCCTTTGCATGTTTCTATAAATACTGTGCAGTTGAATGAATACCAGACTGATGAATGTGGAAGCCTGCCTGKCAGGGTTTCAAAGGGAAAGCTTTAAAATAAAAATAACTTTAAAATTATAAATAGCCAAATCTTCATACTGTATTTATCACTGACCACTTTCTTTTTCCTTCCATTGCTTCTCCCAATTTATTTTTAGTGATGCTTTCTTAAAATAGTTCTCTGCTTTCCTGTTGGCGATTAGATGGCTACTTTGGAATCCAAGTAATTTTTAAGCCACATGGTGTTTAAAAAAAGTGTTCCTTACTTTAGTAACATGAGTTTGAAGTCTTGTCTGTCCAGGCCTTCTTTAGTAAAGCTAATCATTGACATAAAATGAAACACTTCCAAACCCAGCTCTGTCTGCTCAGTTGGCTTCATATACATATTCCTGGATGGGTTTCAGGATTGGACTGGTTGTGTCTGATTATTCAGCACCTCTGTTTTTGTTTTGTTTTTTAATGATGATGATATTTCACATGCTCTTAAGCCTGTAKCTGATTTTAGCTAATTTGCTGGAATTAATATTCTGTGCAGATTTTTAATRCATTGGCAGGCACAGCAGTTTTTTGTTAATTCCCCTGTTTCTAGACTATGCATGTGTGTACATCAACTCAATAAACAATCTCAGAAGTAATCTGAATGGATTAAAATTCTGATGGCCCCTGGGCCTCAGTTTAACTTAGTTGTTACAAATGCAGTCTACTAGCCATTAGTGTATCACATCCTTTTTTTTTTTTCTGTGTGTGTGAATAGATATAAATATTTTTAAAGTAGGTCTAACACTAATCAGTTGTTCACAGAGAAAGCTAAGGTATTACTGTGTGTGTGTGGAGGGGTGTTGTCTTCACATTCAAGAAAGGTAAGTCAGTCTCAGGAGGAGCAAGGCAGTTGTTCCTATGCTGCTTGAATCTTGGCTGTGGTTGCAGCAAGGCTGCCTCCTCAAACTGCTCAGCCCTCCTTGTTTGTCAAGGCTTTAGGAAGATGGGAATGTGGCTGCTGTGCAGCATGGCATGTTTGAGAAGAGCAAAGGAAAAAGAATGGGATGTGAGATGGGAGGAAGGTTGGAAAGCTGCCCGTGACTCTGTGCTGTGTGTATAGCCTTAAACCACCAGGTGCCTGTCCCGGTGCATTCAGAAGTACTGGGATTTGGCATACTCTGCAGACAGCAGCCTGGCTGGTGCRTGTGCTGCTGAACCTCTTGAAGAAACAAGCAGGGAATCGTAGAATCATTATGATTGGAAAAGACCTTCARGATAATAGAGTGCAACCATAAAACCATCACCGCCATGCCTGCCAAACCAATCATCCCACCAGTCCAAGTACAAAGCTTCATAGGGCTGTATATGTCTGAGGGGCTTCCACAGCATTTCTATCTTAAAACAGCCGGGCAAGATGAGAGGGGGCTGAGGTGCAGGAGCATCTACTGAACCCCATGGCTGCAAGGGACTGAGACTGGGCAGCACAGAGACACAGTTACTAGGGCCAGCAAAGCCATCACTCCACGCTTTGGTTTTAGACTTTACTAAGATGCTGCCGTGGGAAGGAGGAGGAAGGGAGCAAGGTGGGGAGTCTTGCCATCACACAAGAGCTGGGAAGCAAGCAGGCTTCTCTGTGCTTGCTTAGCACAAACAGGCTCCCTGTCACCTTGGTGGGAGCAGCAGCGATTCCCTCTCATAGCAGGACAGATAAAAGAGCGCTCAGGTCACCTCCTCCCCAGCAGCCAAGAGGTGTCTGTGGGGATGAGGGAGCTGAGCTCGCTGCTCACCTCAGTCATGCCAAGCAAAGGCACGTGGATGGCGTTGGTAGCACACCAGGGGCAGAGGATCCGGGGAATAAAAGCCCTTGTGAGGACAGCTGATGTTGCTGTACCTGAGCAGCGCTGTCTCCGMCGTATCCTTGGCTGCTCTAGTGACCCTGGCGAGGCCGCTTGGGCCGTGCACGTCTTGCAGCTGCGGAGGGGCCGAGGAAGGAGCCGGAGCGTCTTCCGCGGGTGAAAGGTGCCGGGTGYGCTGCCCTCGGCGGCTTGGGGAAGCCCTCACGTAGCCTGCTGCTGCTCGGGTGCCGAGGCCGCTTCCCCTCCCGCCCCACGTCACGGGAGGGTGCTGTTCCTGCCAGGTCCTCACAAAGATACCCCGATTTTGCAGCCGAGCAGATCAGTTAGTGCAGTGGCAGGTGAAATGGTCTGTGCTTCTAATGGTCATGTGGCTCCTAAACTTTGGGGGATCTTTGAATTATTTAATCATTGATCTTCATATTTATGCTTTAAGGCATGCCAGCATCTGTGAGCTTTTTGTTCGTTTTAAATGGGATTTGTGTAGCTTTATTTTTATACAGTGCCTTGGGATGCTTACTGTGGAAGGCTCTTAAAATAGGTATAACTTAATGTGCTGTTCAGCCTTCTCATTAATCTGCTTGTCTTCACTCTTACCCAGAGGTAAAATACAAAGCCTACCGAGTGAGGAGTCTGGAATAAAATGATAGAAACTAGGGCTCTGAAATAAAGACATTTAGCACAGGGGACTCAGACTAGCAGTTGAGGAAACAGAACAGGATGTTCAGAAAGTCCAAGCCCTTTGGCATGAATCTGGGAGCTTGGAACGTAAGCAGGGCTACAGTGAATTTGTGAAACAATGTTTGTCTTCCTAAACTAAATGCTGGAAAGCCTCCATTTCTCAGTACTCGTTTGCCGGCGCGCTGGTATCTGTTGTACTGCGCTTCTTCTGGTGTCTTTATTTTCAGAAAAATATTGAATTCTTATTTGGAAGTTATTTGTGTTTCCCATTTTCTTGCGGCACTAATAAATGATCTTGTGACTTTTGGACTAAAATCTGGAGTCTGGTGTTTGTTGCTGCTGTGCCACKCTTTGGTGGTGTTTTTATTTTGACTGCAGCAGTGGGTTCGTATGACTCCAGTTTGACTTTACTCCACCAAAGCTATATGTAGGTGAATTAATCAGTGCCAAGACTTGTATTTGAGCACTATCTTATGACTATCCATATTGTTTAATTTCCAGCACGCTCTGTGGCATGGTTTTGGCCCGTACCAGCTAGCACACTCCCAGATGACACCTATGGCATGATTCAGGAGATGGCGTGGGCGAGGGACTGTTCTCAACAGGCATTACTGAAAAGGTAACGTGTTTTAGAGGGGAAAAGAATTTAGTCATATGGATGTGAGCTGGGCCGTGCCATTTTCCCCTGGGTCCTGGTGTGGTTCTGAGATTTGGCCTGTCTCAGTGAGCCTTGCGCCTGAGATGCTGAAATAGGAGCTTTGCTTCCCTGCTGCGTTACTGCCACTGTTACCAGCAACAGCATAAAGACACTGTTCCTCCCCATGGGCYACCTGCTCACAGGGTGCTTACAGCACCACTTGCATTGGGCTGGGATCTTTTCTCTCTTGATAAGACTCATGGTGCAGGGTACAATTCAAGTTCTCTGTCATGCTAGGAATGCAGGAAAAACAACCCCTGTGCAATAGAGCTTTCTAAAGATCTGCTGAGATGTGGCTAATTTGCAAGCAGAGACACCACATTAGCTCTGTGTTCTCACAGGCCCACAAGAAGTTAGATCAGTATTTACTCTTCTGGTGCATATATATTTCCTTTCCACACAGGGTCTCAGTAATTGCACACACAGATCATACATTTGCTTGCACGTATGGATTTTTTTTAAAACTTTCCACCTGTAGTTTATTTTTCTGGCTTAGTTTGGAGCAATTCATGTCAAAACAACTGATGTTTGCTTGCCTCTGGGATTAGCCATTTGCAGGACTCTGTTGGAAAGCATGGTTGAATTTTGGAGCACTGCTGAGGCTTGGGCTCAAAAAGGTCATATAAAAAATTGGTTGTAYGTGATATACCTGTTTGTAGTATGTAATATTCTTCATGATCCATTGTTGTCCCCTTTTTGACTTAGTTTTGTGTTGCTTGAGTTTTTAGTTGCAAATGGAGAAGTTACTGAAACCAGAGCCTCTCACAGTCAGTCTCTGTTAATATTTTGTGGTTCATTTATCACCAGTAGCTATACGCTGTGCAGATTTGTTTTTATCTTGAAAACAGTAGGACTGGCTGCACAGTGAGCATGTATTTAGCATCAAGATTYAAGCTTCTGATCTGTTTGTTTGTTTTTATGCCTCTGAAGCAGCAATGCAGGAAGAAAGCACTGCTGAGTCACTGCACTAACCAATATAGCTCTTTTTTTATCATGACAGTTTGTGCACAGTGCTGTTATTGTGGGGATTAGAAATGGTGAGCAAAAGGGATTTTGTTTTGTCCCTGCAAAATGCAGCAATGTTTTAATAAGAGCAGTTTCCTTCTGAGGCTCCTGATGATAGAGAGCAGGCAGAAATTAAGAAAAAGAAAAGCCCTTGGAGAGGTGCAGAAGCAGGTAAACATAAACTCTGTGCACACTGGGGAAGGCCAGCGTAGGGTCTGCGCTCGGTGTGAGCTGAAGAGCCTGCAAAGACAAGCTGAATACAATACARGTTTCTTCAGCCTTTGGTGGAGCGAGCTGCAGAAACTAGGCAGCCCTGGCCATGGTGAAGGGGCGTGATTGGGCAGCCCCAGTGCCAGGGCTGCCCCGYGGGCTCTTCCGAGGCTTTGGCTGGGAGCCGTGAAACGCATCTCCGTGAGGAGGAGGACAGTGTTCCAAACAAACCTGGCCCTTCCCTCTCAGTGAATCCTTTTGATAGGAGGCTGGCACCAGCGTACCTGCAATTATCCATCATAAAAATGCAATGATTGCTCCCTCTTTGAGAGGGCGATAGGGTTTGCATCGTTTTCATTGATCCATATCTCATGTATTCCCTTTTGAAAGGTCTTGCTGCAGCAGCCACTCATTAGTGGTGGCACTGTGCTAGGCTGAAAGCCAGGTAAAAACATATTTCTCACTCCTTTGTGGTCTAAACCAAACACTAGCAGCTCCCGTTGACTTCAGTGGCTGTTGATTTGGGTCAGACCAGGCAGATGTAGGAGTGAGGGCACTGGAGAAGCAACTCTTCTTTTTACTAGTCTAGCTTTCATAAAGTGCAGAAGTAAAAGTACTAAAAGGTCCCTTGCACCCCAGCACAAAAGAAAGCCTTTAAAATAGGATATGTGTTCACAGATGAAGAGTTTWACTGTAATAAAATGAGCCTTTGAGAATACTTCGGAGCATTTTCTCTTTTCTCACAGAATGATGGTTCTTGATAGACTGATCAATTCAGGATGTAGGAAATGCCTTTGCTAATGCCAGGGAGAAGAGTCTGATCATCTGATGATGAAAAGCATTAGGCATTTTACTGTAAATTGGAAGTTAGAAAATTAAAATAACTTTCAATGTGTCATCCAGTTACAGTTTGTGTCATCCTTTTGTACAGCTTCATCTTTCTTGCTCATTTTATTAATTTAATATAGGAGGAGAAAATGTTGGGATCACTGAGGAARTGAAAAGTCTCAGTAAGGGTCGATCCTTTCTGCAGGCAAAAGTTGGACTGCAGCAAATTCAGGTAGACCAGAGCTAACTTGCATGAACTGTAATGAAACTTAAACTGTTGGTGAAGGTCAATGGGTAGCCCATACTGGAGCTCATACTGCTTTATTACTTGCTGCTTTTAGTACCTGCATCAACAAGTTTAAAATCAGTGCTGCTGTGGCTACCTGCCCCCTTTGTGAATGCAGTGSAAAAAATACTGGAGAAATCCTGAACTCACAGAATGCAATGGGAATGTTACGCTGTTCTTGCTGCACTTCCCTGCATGACAAGGAGCTGCCTTGCCTCAATTTCATCAGTGCTATTCAGGCATCAGTTGTTCACTGATCCACTACTCCACTATTCCACCTGCTTCCCATTTTTTTGCACAAATGCCAGAAGTCACAGATATAGAAATCTTAGACACTGGGAATATTTTTTTTTTTCCCAGTGTTCATGACAAAAATGCAGTTGGCTTCAGAGATCAGAGGCCTTTTAAAATAAGGTAAAACTCTTAAATATGTCCCTTTTTGCAAAGCCAGTTGTTTATTCACAAGACACTAAGTGTGTGTACCCTCATCCGGAGAAGCCGTTCCTCCTCTGCAGTGAGATGCTGCTGCTATTCAGGGATGATGGGATGGTTAGAGCCACTTCAGCTCCTTGCCTAGGTTTTTCTTCAGCTACTGAGTTCAATCTTGTGTTGTGTAGCTTGTCCCCTAAGAAGTATTGTAGCCAACAGCAGAAAAGCAACTGCAATAAAATGTCAGGTTTGTTTTCTGTGCTTAGGTACTGTGGCTCTATAACAAAAGGAGGGCATAGATTTTTTTTTTTATTATTATTCAAACAAATAATTTGCAAGAGCTGGAAAGGAAGGAAAGAGGCATGAGCTGCAAATGAAATTTTTAATATGTCTGTGTTTGCTGCTGGAGAATCATCCCCTGCAACCCAGCAGCGGTGCAGAGATTTCAGGGATTATGTCCAGATTAAATGTCAACAAGAGCTGCTCCTTGGCAGGGTGCCAGGAAGGTCATGTGAGGAAAGTCCCAAATTTTTGCTCTTAACTAAAAATATGTTCTGATAAATACAGTTAGTATGTTGCAAATCTTAACAACGCTAATGATTTCACTAAGAAATCTCATCATTACTTGACCTTTCCATTTAGGTTGGGGATTTTTTTTTTGTACTTTACAGTATCTAAGAATTTGCCAGCAATTTTGTTTAGGGATTATGCTTCTACTTTATTTTTTTTTTCTTGGAAACATGGCCTAAGAAATGTTAGTCTAAAACTTACGCAGCTCTTCAGAATGTTAATTTTCAAACTAAGTATAAATGGACTGAGAACCTGCTACTGGCACTTCTGCAAGGATTATTATTACATAGAAGTATCCCTGTTATTTCTAAAGTTATGTCCTAAATGTTACAACCATATGACATTTATGAGGGGGATGCCTTTGTGTGAGCATCCTGCTGCAAGATGTTTAAGTTACATGATGCCTTTTTTTGTGCTTCATTTGGCTTACCCTATGGCACTGAATTCTACCCTAGTGCAAGTGCATAGCTTCAATTTTTTTCAAGGGCATCAGGTTTTATTGYRAGACTTTTCAAAAGACTTTCTTGAATGTGATAGACTGTGACTGAGGAGCCACTGGAGCAGTTTTGCATGGCGTGTRCTGCATTGCCCCAGATCTGCCTCAYGTAAACAGGAGCCATTGGCAAAAGCCAATRCTGATGATATTTCGGTGGATTCAGGGCTCCACCTCTCATTTCTGRTGACATATACATCTCGTAATTATAAACCTAGTTTTATTTATGCTTCATACACCTAAATATATACTTATGTACACATGTGTCTATATCTATGTGTAAATATATGTGTGTTTATGTGCATGCTCAACACTTTCCCTCTTTGTTCTCTTCTTTTTTCCCACCATCCCTGCTGCAGAGAGGCAGTAGGGAGGGGAAAACTGTTTTAGAGAACTGTAGCCAACGTTGGCATGGCTGGATAAACGAAATGATGAGTATCTTCAGGATGGAAATTGGGAAATAGCAATTAGAACTGTTAGATTCTGGAAAATCTTTCCACTAATGATGGTGGGCTCAGAAAATCCAAGTGAAAAGTGTTACTGCCATGGCTGGCTGCGGTAGCAGTACACGAGTCTGACCCATGGTTCTGTGATAAAGATGCTTTTGAGTTTTGCATTAAAATGGAGGTTTAATCATTTTGCTATTCATGAAGGATATGGCATGCATCCCTCAACACTTCAACACCTCTTTAAAGTACAGGTCAAAAAATTATAATTTACGAGTCCTTAAATTAGTACAAATGAATAAGGTAAAGCAGTACATTACTTTTCAACAAAGTGAATGTCTTACATGGTATTGTTTCTTTGTTATGAATTATGAAAGGAGTACGATTATTTCCATTACTTTCAGTAGGACTTTAATTAGACAACAGTCAGTGGAATTCTATCATCCTGCAGCCTGAGACGTGCAGTAATAAATCCAGTCTTACTTATTTGGATGAAAGTAATATGATGACAAGCAGTCTGTTAGCATACATTAACTTTGCACTATAAAATGCGCAAATGTTCCMATGATTATCGTTCTGGCCTAGTGATATTTTAAAAACCCGATACCATGTGTTTCTCTGATAAACTGAGTTACAGAAAAGCAGCCTCGTGTTTACATAATGCTTTTACAAAACACTCCTTTTATTTCAGAATAGAATGGCTGTTCCATTTGGGAGTATGTTGATAACGAATCTCCACTTACTTTATTAAGAAACCCTAGTGTGTTCTGTTAGTTTCCGAAGATGTTTTTTATATATATGCATGTGTGAGTGAGTGACTTTCTGAGCTCCTGATTGTTTTAATGGCTGGCTGCAAAAGCCGGACTCTGAGCTACCAAGCCACAGTTTTGCGGCTGCGCTGCCTGGGCGCAGGGCCGGCATTGGGTGCGTGTCCTGCAGCGAGCACTTAGGGCTGCACGGGCTGCGGCTGTTGCATCCCCTACCTCAAGTGCTTCATTCTAGCATGAAAAACTTACCATGCTAGGGAGGAGTCTGCGTGCCTCTCCCTCTCCTCAAAAAGCAGGACGCCAGAAGCACCCGTGATAGGAGAATTAATCTCTACTTTACTCTTCTGTCCATGTTGTCTCTCGAGTATCTCTTTACCCAGCCAGGCAGTGCTACTAAGCACCTATTTGCTGGGTGAAATAGCCAGATGAGCCTGATGCGTAAGCAAATGGTTGTAACCTGAAACATTGCTTGAGACTCTCCCTGAGTCGGGTGATTCACCGTTGCAATAAGGAGATTACTGACGGTAGCCTCCTTCCTTGCTGTGACAGGGGCTCTTTGTTTGAAGCCTGCATCACCTCTGTGTTGTACTTCCAATTGCAGATTGCTTCTCCCGCTGGAAAACAGCATTGTGGCAGGGAATCAAAAGTGAAGGTCAGTGCCGCTAAATTCAGGATGTGGCTCAGAGCCGAAAATAATCAGGAAGGTTCATAGTTGAGTTGAGAGCTTTAATCATGACTTGCATTGAGGTGCTGCTGCTTCCTATTGTTTCTGGTGACTGTTTTTATATTTTCCCCCTCGATTTGTTGATTAGCACTAGGTAAATACTAAGAGCATTTGGTCATTTATGACCGATCAAGAGGTATTCTCTCTTGACAGCATTGAACCTTCATGTGCACGATTTCTCATTAAGAACAGGAAGAAGAAAAACTCAAAAGGTTTTCAGTGTTTGGATGTGACTTCATTGTAATGTTTACTTGTAATCTTAAGTTTTTATTAAATGGTGCTTGTTTCGATAAAATAAACACCATTAAGTCCCTCTGTTATAAGGTGATTATGTCCTACTGAAAGTTGGTTGCCTTTTGTGGTGAAACCATGCCCGGTGTGTTTTCACCTTTGGTAACGTTTTTGACCTACATGTGGTTGGGGTTTGTGTGCTCTACAAAGTGGTGGTCAAGCCGTAACCAGCGTGAGTCGTGCGCTCAGACCTTTCCTTCGAGGGAAGCGTTCCTCCTTAGTTCCTGCTTTCCTTCCTGTGGAGCACCTGCTGGTGCATCCGTCCTGCTCAGGGCAGGATGGGCAGGAGCTGGTGCTTGCCTCTTGCCCATCTTGTAGGATGCCTCCCCCAGTGTTTGCAGGTTGTTTGCCGTTGTCTGTTGTCCGCCAGCTTTGTCCCTGTGGCAAGCTTTATGGTGAGTCCCCAATGACAGCTGCAGACAGTATTTCTCCCTCCTGAAGTGCTTCCTGTTAGGAAGGTAGAGGCCAATGCACCGGGCTGATGATTAAGATGGAATCACCAGAGGCATTTTCTGCAGTAAAAGTCTAAAATAACTGGGCTCTTGATGGAGGGTGTCAGCAGCTTGTAAAGAAAACACGGAACAAGCTGAGTTCCTGAAAAGCGTGACTACCGCTGAAGTCATCCTGTTGGTTTTTAATTCTTTGCTGCCAGATTTTCTTCTTCGAATTGAGAGACTTCCTTCTGTTTTCACTTGAAACTGTACTGTTTGATATAAGGTCAAAAAATCTCAAAATCCAATTTAAGCATTTCATGAACTCTATTTTATGTTTGGGCATGTGCTTTTGTTGTTGTTTTTTCAATATTACTTAATGTATTTCTACAGAAGGTGATTGTTTATATTATCTATTTTAGCTAAGAATTTCCAGCCCAAATATAGATTTGCATTCCAGATCATTTTGCTCCAAGTTAGTGTAATATTTATATAGTCACTTTCAGCAGTAAAAAAAAGCAGTTAATTGCTTGACATGCAGAATAAAGAGTTCTCTTCTGTATTGTCTGAGAAGTTATGACAGATTTCTTTTCAATAGTGTAGCACTCAAATTATACATCAGTAAATTAACATTACATAATGTTATCTGTCTGCACTTCTGCAAGCAATTTAATTATTTTAATAGAAATTCACAGTGATCTGAATGGCACTTTGTTATATTTATTGTAATAATTGTATACATATGATTATGTGTAGTTGAATAGAGACCTACATTCTCTGCAGCCAATTTTTTGCACTTTTACTCTTGATACGCTTGCAACACAACCAAACATAAAAGTTGAATTCCTATTCTAAATTTTGATGAYCTTTGAAAGCATTCAAATTTCAATTCAGATTTCAGGCATTTTTTTTGTAGTGGTTGACAATTATTTGATTGTCATCAAGGAGATAAACAAATTCAGTATATTGAAATGGTGATTAACTTTTGACTTTCTCATTTGAGAATAACATGAAAGGCAAGYAGGGCTTTAATATTAGTATTTGCCACAAGCAGTTTAATGCCAGTAGTTACTGCTTCTAAGTTTTGCACATCCGGATCATGGCAGTTCAGGTTGGAGACTTTAGTCTAGACATGGACCCTGACTACATTTGACCTTGCTCTTGCCACAGCRAGTTTCTCACATGCTATTGGAAATGTGGCGCTTCTTGCTGATTTTTCCAGTGTCTTGGGGAGCAGATTCCTCAGGCCTATTTGTCAAGATTGTGCATAGCTCCCGGCTGGCCAAGAATCACAGAATGGTTGAGGATGGAAGGGACCTCTAGAGCTCATCTAGTCCAACCCYCCTGCTCCAGCAGGGTCACCAAGAGCACGTGGCACAGGGTGGCATCCAGGCGGGTTTGGAAGAAGCAGCAGAGCCAGTGCCTTACAAGCAACTGAATAGATATCAGTCATTAGAGTAATTCAGGTTATTAGAATGTTACCTTGTTACCTTGTTGTTTAAGATAAAAGGTTGTGTTTGAATAGAAGACAAAAAAGAATCTAACCTGTATGATTGTTATCAGTGAACTACTAGATATGATAGCCTTGTTTAAAATAAATAAATGCTGCTGTTTTTTGGAAGAAAAGAAATATCTGTGAAAGCATATGAAACCTTTGTGATTATGACTGGAAGGCAGTTGCCCAGTTTAATTAGTACTAATTTATTTTTTCTATGCTGTGTTTGAGGAAGCCCTAAGGATGTTTTGTTGAAGATAAGTATGATGGATATCACAATATATTGTCAATCATCAATACTGACTTCTGGTATTTTATAGTCCTTTTGTAAAAGCATGAAATGAGAAATAATTACATTGTGATTGTAATGATATTTACAAGCTAGAGGTGTAGAGTTAGGGGAAGATCTCCACGGAATTGCTAAGCCTCCTGTTTGCCTTATTTTTTATTATATTTTGAGGAGTTCACAGATAGCTCTATTTATGTGGTTACAGTAAATAACAGATTTAAAACTCCTTTCAGCAGGACCCCTGAACACAATTACTGAACATTTGCAATGCAGAGGTAAATATTGAAAAGAAAACACTTCCAATTCCAGTTTCCAAGGAACTCCTAAAATAAAAAGGGACAAGAAAATACAGATTTTTTWAAACGTTTTGGCAGTGCCATTCAAAAATGAAATAATTTGTTCCCCTGCTGATTACTCAAGTGCTACTTGGTAATGATGATCTTCAGTTTAGGTTTATTAATTTTTGCAACTCTACTATTGCCATTGTACTTCTCTAAAGCAACCTGCATATTTATATACTTTTGAAATTCAAGATAGTTTGCTTGGGTTTTCTSTTTTATTATCATATAGTACCTCATTTTTTTGTTATCTTATAGAAATTGACATGAAACTTAGAAACAGTGCCTTATCAGGAAAGTGTAAGGAGAAGAACAGATAAATTATCCTTAAAAAGAATAGGCAGAGTAAAGCCCAAAACCTAAGTTCTTGACTGAAATTTGAAGTATTTTTCTAGATCAACTTTTTCTGCTGTGAGGACTGTAAAAAAGAAAATCCAGGATTGTCTGTCTCAAGGTKGAGACATATAATTACTAGTAAAAAACAGAGAGAGAGAGAGAGTGTAATTCCTACTGTTTAATCAACTACATGAAAGAAATCATCAACACAATCGATACTGCTTGACAGGTTCAGCCAAGAGATTGTGCTTTGAAATGGGCTATGAATTTTCTTCTTTTGATGCCTTCTCTTTGAAATGCTCTGTGTGAGGTGGAGTGGTGCAAGTTGCCACTATTCCTGATCTTCCTACAGGATTTCAACGTGGCAACTTTTATCAGACCTGCTTTAGGCCGGATTATGTAAAASAAAAGTAGATATGAAGTAGCTATGAATTAGAATTTACAAATATTTTACTGCACTTCCCTATTCATGCATATTTTTGTAGTTCTCCTAGAGCTCAAGTGATTTTGTTAGAATGAAGAGGATGACTTCTGATGAAAGTACAGCATAAGAGTAAAGTGTAAATACTCATTATGTGTTTATGTATAGTAGTTTATTTATATCAAAATTTGTTCCTTAAGATCGTAATAGATGTTGAGGAAAGAGGGACCTTGTTTTTCATGTGGTGGAATAAAATAAAAAAACACCACTACAAATTTTCAGTAAACTTTTTTTATTTAGCAAGTTTTCTTACAAGCTGGTTTTTACCAGGGCTTTATCCAGAAGGTTCTTCTCTACTTCTATCACTTCTTTATAACTCAAAAATTTATAAGGAATTTTTGGCTTGCTGTGAGTGCTTGGCAGTAGAGGTAGAGTGAATGACCTTCAGAAGCTGAAGAAGACCTTGAAATCCATTTGGTTAATTATACAGACACTTGATTATATTGACACTCTTAATCTTCTGTAGACAGTAGAGTGACCTGAATCAAATGCCTTTCAGAAGGTTTCATAACACTCTGTAAAAGCAACCTGAATGCATTTGCAAACTGCTTGTGTCTTGATTTCTTTTGATAAACTACTGTACTTGGAAAGATAGTGTCCAGACTATTTGATGCAACTCCAAAGTACACTAATCAAGGCAGATACCTTGGTAAGCAGAGTCACAAAAATCTTTTGGAAGATCCTTTCATCTAGTGATGGCATGCGGAATCCTGTAAGATCACTTTCATTAAATGTTACCATTAGTTTCCTAACAGAAGGCTTATCAACATCAGATCTGAATCATGAAACGCGCTTGTGATTGATTACAGTCTCATGCTTTGGAATGTCACTAAGGTCTCAGTGCCAACACGATGGCTAATGATAGCTGAGGGTGTCAGGCTTGGCTCTCAAAGGGTGTCACTGAAGGGAGATAACCACAGAAGAGGGCTGGGATAGCACCTCATCGCAGAATAGTAGTGGAGTAAGCCTTTTATTATTTTAAATTCATGTGTGAATTTTTGGCTTTGTTTAGGCATTTGTCTTTGTGCTTATGACTCTTTCAGATTACAAGTAAATAATTTAAATGTTCCTTTAGAAATGGGCTGGATTGAGGGTCCTTCTCATGAGATTCTCACAAGATAATAATAATAAAAAAAAATCTTAGATCTAATCTTGTTCAAGAATGGCCAAATGGCCAAAACTTAATACTTGAATTTTTTTTTCCCTTTGTCTTTTGACATGGAGATTAGCAAATGATCCACTCTTATTTAGGGTGGCTATCTCCCTGTTACAGAATCTGAGATTTACTAGGGCAATTCACAGAAGCTTGCAGTGCATTTTCTCTTGGATGAAAACCAGAGCATTCCAGCATGGTCGTTCTGGCACAGTTGATATATTTTATAAAACAGGTGTCTGCATGTGTGTAATAAATCTAGTTGTGCTGGTAAATCTGAACAGATAAATTATCTGTGTGTGTATTTATAGAGAGCAAGACTAGTAATTTACTATGTCAATAGAACAAAATATAAGCAGCATTTCTGTAATGTGTGTAATGTGCAGTAATTCTGTAATGCAATGGCTCCGTTGTATGAACCATTTTTAAAATTCCTGCTCACAATGTGCATTGATCCAGATGTTTGTACGTTTTCCTTCATCACTAGCTGCCTTTGTCTGATCTGCAGTCATGATTCTCTTGTAGCTCACAGTGGTGTCAGCTGGTCAGATAAACAGCTGTAATCCATGACAAGGGGCATAATATTAGTGAGGAATTGGAGAACTGGATCATACACTGTAAAACTATGTGGTCAATCAAGATTAATCTGTTGTCACACTATCTTCTGCTGCACGAAAATTGCAGTTGGGGATTTTCTCAAGTATCTGATCCACCAAGATTGGCATGTATCTTTTTATTTGGAAACAAGATTTCTACCAGTAGTTTATGAAGCTATAGAGATACATATGAATGTACCTAAAGTGCTGAATCCATGTTCAAAGTGGTGGATACGCATGTTTTGGTAGCGATAGGCTCAAATCACCAAAGTGCAGTGGAACCTCAGTACTGTGAACACCTACAGCAAAGGGAGTAAGTGGCAGTACCAGCAGGGTCCCATTGCCAGGCTCCCTTTTCCAGATGTTTCCAGTCTATTCTTTGAAATCAGGGAAATTAGTTGTTATATTTGTGTTTGTATGTACAGAGTGATGTAGACTTTTATATAAAACGTATATAAATTAAATTACGGGCAAGTTTTTGTCTGTTTTCAGTTTTTGCAAAATCTAAACCTTTAATATATTAAGAGCCCATCTTACTGTAATGTTTTTCCTGCTGATTTAATGTTAAACTTCATGCTTACTACTGATCCAATGTGTAGAATAACAAACATGCTTAAAAAAACATTGTCTACAATTTCTACCCTCAGAAAATGCTGAGTTGAAATGAATCAGCCAATGTGTAATGACCCCGTATTTCAGCTTCTGGAGATAAAGATTGATTTGTTGTGCAGAAGATGATGCTGCTAATCACCCAACCCGAAACTGTTTTCCTGGTGGGGCATGTGGTGGTGTTGCAGTGTACGTGACCCAGCCTCTGTGCTCAAATACCCAAACTGGCTGCAGTAAATGCCAAGAGCCTSTGAGTGTGTGTGATATGCAAGGGATGTAAACTGAATGTTACGCTGCTGTTTAGTTTATRAACTGTTCTGCTATTGTAGTATCCAGGACTTTATTTGAATGAAAATGTGGAACTATTTTATGCCTTCCAAAGTGAAAAAGAGGGATGAATGTAGAATTAGACCAGAGGTGGTTTAATTGTTTAAGCACCAACTTTTGAGTGAGGTGGATGAATGGAAGTTGGATTGAAATTACCCTATTTTTGATTTAGAATTGGAGGAATGTTTAGATGTCAAAACAAAGAGAAACAGAGGATCAAAAGTTACCATCTGATTCACTGAGAATGTCCTGTGCTTTTGGTGACATCAGCTGCACATATTCCCTATAATCTGATCAATATAAAAATAATTTGTCACCATGTATTATCTGTTTTGCTTTCATGGTACAACCTCTAGGCTGCAGGTACACATTATCAGTTAAACACTGACAAAGAAAGCAAGTATGACRGAGCAGATTGAGGAAGGAACAGAACATCTTTTACTGACGGTATCTTCAGTTTTCAGAAAGAATCACACCAGAATTTGACATTGTAAAATACATGTAGTATTTGCAAGACCCATCGCAGAAGCCATAATATGGGATTTTATTTTTCAATAGCAAATCACATCTTCATACCAGAAGAGAAAGAAGCTAGTTAAGTTCTATTCAAATACACATGGAATTTGCCATAAATAAAAGCTGGCAATAGTGCTATTTCAGGTTATGATATTCATGCATCAGCTTCAGAAGAAAATTCCAATTATAATCTTAGCACGATGAGTCGTTTATGTTATGTTCATAGCACAGATAGCATAATAGCTTTCCAATTCTTCATAGATTGGTAATTTACTGAAGAGTGGCATGAGGTACTGTTTTGTTTATGGCTGTCTAAGAATATAGCACAGTTTGGATGTTCAGTATTCYTCAGACAGAAATGGTGTGTATGCGGTCTGCATTATCAAGGTCTAGCACTATATTTAAATGTTTCACCTTACTGATTCGTCAGCTTTTCATAACCATTTTCTGAGTTTTCTCAAATACTGTCCTATCTTGAATCACTTGGTCTCTGTTATAGTCCCTCAGACACCAAGTCCTTACAGCTACTTGTCCTGTATGATCATTAACACTTTTATTTTCATATAGAAAATATAGTTAGAGGGCAGTGRTGTAGCTTTTGGCTTGACATAATCTGCAAGCTTATTGCAATAGTTTTCTTTTTATCTGCTACTGTCATTTTATCCAAGTATTATAAATGCCTGTTATTTCTCTCTAGTTAACCTGACAGCTCTCTCAGAGGTGGAATACTGTGTCCATTAGCCATATAAAAACCTGTTGTCTAGGAGGGGAAAAGAAGAATTATTCCTCTTAGTCAGCTTAGTGTGGGAATTTGAAGAGGCAGAATGTAATTAATTATCAAGCTTGAATTTTGGCCAGGGTACCACTAAACGAAGAGTTACAATTTATGAATTTCTTTCATTCTTGTGATTATACAAAGAGCAGGAAGGAGAGATGAGTGGGATTTTAGGTTAAATTGGAGAGTTTGGACTCTTGTGAAATGTCTCAGTTGTTACCATTTTAAGCTGTGCTGCTTTATGTGACTTTGGTGGGAGGATGCGACAGTTTAAAGATGATAACACAGATTCAAATCAAATTATCTGTAGGAAAAGAATGGTTAATCATACATTAAGCAACCTCCCAAAAAACAACCAGAGCATGAAAGAGCTACAGTGCATGCCCTCTGCCTTTCATAGGCTGTTTCCAATTCATTTGGTGCTTTGTGTTGCTTTTCTGAGGCAATTCTTTTCACTTTATGTGCATCAACACACATTTTGTCATAATTTGTTGATGGTAACTTTGGGGCCAGATCTAGCAAGTCTCTAATGGACTGTGTAACAACTAGATCAAACATAAATCAAGGAAGGAGATACAATATAAATTGGTTTATATTTTATTTCATTCTAGAGTTAATTTTTGTAGGGAAGAAGGAGTCAATGGCATGTATCAGGACTGCATACATCCAGAATTATGAGGTGGAAAAGTTACATATCTACCTAGGACCACTCCTCTGCCATATTATGGGTCATGTATGGCACATCAGGCAGCACCCAGGGCAGCAGTTTGATACAGTGGGGAAACAGGAGCAGAGGATCTGACAAATTCAACTCTTGGTGTTATAGAACAAGAAACTKGTTCTGTTCATTTCATCATCAAAATATTTCACAAAGAAGGTTATAGATTACATGAAAATTATGGAATAAAATTGCTCAAGGTTTTACTTTTCTGATTGTCTTCAAATATATTGTCTTCATGCATTTGTCTTCTGAAACACATAGTAAGTATCYTCTTAAATAGTAAGAAATACAGTAATTGATGGAAAATTAGATTAGGTTTTTCTCCTATCTCTACGGAAATGCTTGTATTCTGACAAGGCTGTATCACCGTRCTGTGTAATGATTTTGCAGTCCTTGTGCAATGAGATGTGCTTTGTCCTTTTAAAATTAGARCTACTTAGGAGACACCACAATTATTCCAAATTGCAAATCATCTCTCTCTTGAGAGAAGGTGACTTTCTGTGCTGCAAGAAAGTTGACATTAATAAGCACATAATCAATRATAGCAGCATTTTTCATAATAGATATTAAAGATTATATCAGTGAGAGTAAATGATAATGCAAGGGATAGGAGCAGAGGAAGGGAGGAACTACACAGCCAGCATTCCTCTTCATATTCTCTCGTTTAGAGTAAATCACTGTATAACCAGCTAGTTGTGTAAAATGTATTTCCCTCTGCCACTGGCACAAAAAGGACAGTTGAATTGCATACAAACTGAACTACATGCAAACTTTTATTGCCAGTAGTCATTTTCTCTGTATTTTCCATTGCATTTCTAATATGTATAATATATGTAATTGATAGATAGAGTCCTCAGCCCACGGTTGTAGAAAGTCTCCTGCCCTATTTCATTACGCTTTGATTTTGGACTGTATTATGAACAGTGCTTACTCTTTATCAAGCAACACATCCAGGAAAGGTCAATCATTTACTTTTCTCGTCATTGTTGCTCAATAAACACCCAATATCCCTTTCTGGCTGCTGCTTAAAAATCCAAACTAAAATAAATGGAAGTCAGTAAAAATTTTTAGAATTCTCCTGCTCTGAGTCAGGGCATTTATCCTGTTTCTGTGCTTGCAGATGGTGACTCTGGATGTCTGGGTTTTTGCAGGTCTTTTCTGTGTGGTGACTTGGGGGATCCCGCCTGCCGTTCGCTGCTGCGACCACATCACGCTGGGCAAGCAAAGCCCAGCTAAGTTTGACCTAGTAGGCCTGCAATGAGTAGTTTGAATGCAGGGGCACAGAGCTCTGTGCACACTCGTTTCCCCGGCTTTCCAGGTCAGTTTTACCCCTCCTGATTCCATGCTGCTGTAGTTACATGGTAAGTGGCTCAATCGAGTGTGCCTGCCCGGTGCTGTGCAGTAGCTGCAATGTAAACAAAGTTGGTTTTTCGAAAGATCTCGTTTTAACATTTTGCTCTTGCTTCTGATTGGTAGTTCCAGGATCCTCTACATTTCTTTTTAATGAAATTGTCTATAGCTGGATTTTAGAGAAGCAAGGAAGACTTTCAAATGCATAAAATAAGCAAGCAAACACCTAATTTCCTTTAAAAAGTCTGTAAGAGCTATACACTTGATTGTCATTTGRGATGTTTCTAAGTCTTCTTTCTTAGTTTTCATGTAGGTTTCTAATCATGGACATAGAGCAAGTTTATACACACCTTTTAAAAAAAGGAATCTTTTCCTTATAAATAGAGGTGTTTGACAGTCTTGGTTCTTCCTGCAACTTCAGATGCTTAGACTCTAAGAAAGGCCATACTTGCATGGAGATGCCTAAATATTTAAGAGCAAAATGTTGTAGTCCCTATCGAAGACATTACATTTGCATTACATTTGCAAAGTTCAATGCTGTTCCTGGCTTCAGCACCTGAACTGCGTCCCAGGCTGCGGCACTGGGAGCAGCTGCTCCAGAGAAAGCAGCTCCAGGTCATCTGGCCTGGTGAGGCTGATGCCCTGCCATCTGGGCAGCCCTGGAGTGGAGGGATGGTGCCCGGTGAGGACAGACTTCTCTGAGGCCTTAAAGAGCAAAATGTTGTAGTCCCTATCGAAGACATTACATTTGCATTGCGCGTTTGAGTGACCGTGTTGTTATGTTACCCTTTTCAGTGCAGTTCATGACCAGTTAAATGCTATACATTGCAAACTCAGTGTTATGTGTGTGTGTTTGGCAAGTTGAGGACTACTCTACCCATGTTTCCATGTCCAGCTATTCCTTCTCCTTAGCTCATATCCAAGGCCCTTTATCCAGCTAACTAAATCCCTCTTTTTTTTTTTTTTTTTTTTCCTCCAAGTCCTCACTAGTGGATCCTACCTTCCATCTTCTGCAAGAATGATCTGCATGAACCAAGAGTATCTTCTCTCTCTCTCTCTCTCTCTCTCTCTCTCTCTCTCTCTCTCTCCTCTTTCCAATGCTAACTCTCCACTCATCCACACCTTTTCTCCTCTCTGATCTGGCTCTTGCTTCCCCCAGCTTGGAAATCCAGCTGGTTTTCCACTATGCGGGTAAAGTTCAATGCTGTTCCTGGCTTCAGCACCTGAACTGCGTCCCAGGCTGCGGCACTGGGAGCAGCTGCTCCAGAGAAAGCAGCTCCAGGTCATCTGGCCTGGTGAGGCTGATGCCCTGCCATCTGGGCAGCCCTGGAGTGGAGGGATGGTGCCCGGTGAGGACAGACTTCTCTGAGGCCTTAAAGAGCAAAATGTTGTAGTCCCTATCGAAGACATTACATTTGCATTGCGCGTTTGAGTGACCGTGTTGTTATGTTACCCTTTTCAGTGCAGTTCATGACCAGTTAAATGCTATACATTGCAAACTCAGTGTTATGTGTGTGTGTTTGGCAAGTTGAGGACTACTCTACCCATGTTTCCATGTCCAGCTATTCCTTCTCCTTAGCTCATATCCAAGGCCCTTTATCCAGCTAACTAAATCCCTCTTTTTTTTTTTTTTCTTTTTCCTCCAAGTCCTCACTAGTGGATCCTACCTTCCATCTTCTGCAAGAATGATCTGCATGAACCAAGAGTATCTTCTCTCTCTCTCTCTCTCTCTCTCTCTCTCTCTCTCTCTCTCTCTCTCTCTCTCCTCTTTCCAATGCTAACTCTCCACTCATCCACACCTTTTCTCCTCTCTGATCTGGCTCTTGCTTCCCCCAGCTTGGAAATCCAGCTGGTTTTCCACTATGCGGGTAAAGTTCAATGCTGTTCCTGGCTTCAGCACCTGAACTGCGTCCCAGGCTGCGGCACTGGGAGCAGCTGCTCCAGAGAAAGCAGCTCCAGGTCATCTGGCCTGGTGAGGCTGATGCCCTGCCATCTGGGCAGCCCTGGAGTGRAGGGATGGTGCCCGGTGAGGACAGACTTCTCTGAGGCCTTAAACCCTGCTGAGCACRTCTGAACAAGACTCTGAAGGTCTGACATGTCCCCAGATATGGAGGAGTTTTAACAGGCCTGACCAAAAAGCACTTACCTGACCCAAAAACATTTTTTCCCTCTTTAAAAGATAGAAGGATATTTGAACTACTTAAAGGATAGGCCACCCCATACTATTTTCTCACTATAAAACAAAGACTTTTTTTTTCCTGGYCATTATCATGGAAAACCTTGAAGAGTTTGGGTTGATATATGAAAAAAAATAGTCTGAGGCACATATCCAACATGGAAAGTTTCAACCCAAACAATTAGTCTGGCAAAATTATAAGACAGTGGAAAGTGGGTCCTGTGGGAAGTGTTGGATAGCCCCAGTTAAGGTAGTGTGTTATAGCTTCCACTAACATGCACTAAATTTGCAAAAAAGCTGCCTTTTTGACATAGATGCAAATTGCACACAGACTTACCTAATGCACTGTGTTGAAATGCATATCACTTAAGTATTCACTTATGTGCATAAGGATCACTCTATATGGCTGCTGGTATCTGAATGTGTTGTTAAACTTTTTAATTGCTTGCCAACTAATTGCCTAGCTTGAATTTTATAACAGTAAACTGAGGATCGAATGCTTGGTGTCCTCTATAGCTATTACCACTAGACATGTTAACATAATTGGAAAATTTTTGCCCTTTCTCAAAGATGTACAGTAAAATTAGCTAAAAGGTCACTAATTGAAATGTTGTATTGCAGCTATGATTCAGGAAAGCTTTCAGTCTTCATTCCTCTACTATCTTGTTTTAGTTTACTTCCATATTGCTCCAACTTGTTTATTTTGGTGGTGTTGTGCTATCAGGCTGAGTCTGGTGTGAAGCCTTTYAGACTCAGAAAGGCTGAACCTTCTTAGAGCAATAATGAGTAGATGGG
This sequence comes from Eudromia elegans, assembly GCA_003342815.1. Taxonomy (NCBI): domain Eukaryota; kingdom Metazoa; phylum Chordata; class Aves; order Tinamiformes; family Tinamidae; genus Eudromia; species Eudromia elegans. The sequence goes on from PTEX01000068.1 coordinate 2,285,765, forward strand.
AAGGAGTGTTGTGCAGAGATCAGTGATCTTCATTTTTTGGAGAGAATATTTGCAAGAATGCCTTAGGCTTGGAGGAGCACTTACCTCAGGAGACTGCTGTAGTTGCATTTTGTCAGGTGTACTCATTTATGGGAAAAGCTTTCTCACAGTGTCATAGCAAGAGCTGTATAGTTTGGGTTGACTAAYTGAACTCAGAAAACCGTTGCACAGCATGGAACAATTTGACTTGTGAGTTAGAGTCGAGGACTCTCTTCTGCTTAGTTCCTTGGTAGACYTGGTAGATAGTCACTGAAAATCAATGGCTGCATGTGGCACGTATGATCAAAGCATGTTGGAAACCTTTTGCAAGAGAGGGGCTGCGTGGTTAAAATAGTCATTTGTTGTTTGGACAATTTCTTGAAGGGAAGAGAAAAGATGGTTCACTGAACCTTGACGTGATCAACAATCACTATGAGAATGACCRTTACTTTTCTGGTTTTACTCACTGCCCTGATACATGATCTACCTACTTTGGTCCAGTTTTTCCTCCTGTTCTCAAGCTGGGCAGAGCTTAAGACCTCTTTGCCTTTCTGTAATGGCACCATGYGTTGTGGTCAGTCTTCAGAGTAAAAGGAAATGGTGTGAGAAAAACAGGAAGGAGGTGGTGGTRGGATGGAGAGAAGGGAGAGCACTGTGATAGAGGGAAACAGAAAAGACCATACATCAGGGGGAAGAGCAGGTTCTCATGTGGATGGAGATCTGCACCATACGGGTGGGTGTGATGGTCATGGTCCATGACCTCATCCATGYGCAGGTCTGGATATGGCCATGGTGGAGGCTTGCCAACACAAGACTGACTCGGGAGGAAAGCGAACMCTGACTGTTTTTGGCAGAGGATGTGTCCTCCTTGTGGAGTTACTTGTAGGCTCATGACGATCATGTATCTTACAGTCTTTTCCCTCACAGAGCTTTAAAGGTGGATGGCAGATGGAGTTTATATTGCAGTTACTTCATTCCCGAGTTAAGCCTGCTTTCTATTTGTGCCTGGGTGAGCTCATTCATTTGCATTCCCATATTTCCCCTCTTTCTTTGACTTTTTTTTTTGTCCAGACTGTTTTATAATAGACCCCGCCAAATCCAATATCAGACTTTGAAATCTGTTTAGACACAGAGACAGTAGTGACGATACCTGTTTTGCATGCAGGCTAATTCATGTTCCCATGAAAGGTGCCATGACAGTCCAGATGAGAGGTTTCAGCCAAGGCTTAAATGTGTGTCTCTGCAGGTGCTCTGAGCTCGACACAGGACTGTCTAGACATCTTTGTTGAACTGAGACTTGCTATTTACCTCAGCCCTCCAAAGAGGGAGAGCCGTGCTAGCAGGAACCAAACAGATTGCTCTTTCCTGGCAGTATTACTAACCCTGCTCATAATGTGCCAAGGCCTCCTGAAAATGTTATGCTTGTTTTTAGCATAGTTCTGGTGTGGCACTAGCTGGTATTTTTCTTTAGGATTACTGATCTTAAATTCTTTTAACAATCGTTTTTTTAGCATTCATTGCTAGAGTTTACTGTAGTTACTCATAAAGCTTTCAMGGTAACATTCACAGTTCTGCAGCGGAGAGAATAGGCCTTCTACTGTAGATCCCCATACATAGAACAATTTCCACCATATTCCTTGCTCCATCTGTTTTCAAATATACAGGGAAGAGAAAGAATAGCATGGTAAAACTCATTTGTTGAATCACTTATAATTCTCAAGGAATATTTCTAAAAACCAATGCTTCCCTTCAGGCTTCTCGGGGAACACAAGCCTTTAGTCAGTTAGATCCCTCCCCAGCTGTTTTTTCTCTCCCCAACAAGAGTTCTTAAGGGTCTGTGCAGTTACATGTGTCTGGTGTCATTTTGCTAGCCAGTTGAAAGGTTTTGCATGACTTTTAAATATACAGTAGTTAAGGAAATAATAATGGAAAACATTAAAGTACAGTTCAAATAAGGGAATAAAAGTTGATGTAAACTGGATTTGAACCACATCATTTAGGTCATGCAGTGGGAAAAGGAATGGAAAGGAAACTCAACTATATTTTTATATACCTTCCAAATATTACACCCAATTCTTTTTGAAAGACCCTTTTCATTATTACTAGGGCAGTTGGGATAATATAAAATCTACAATCTGTCATTTTTTCTGCTGGCTGTCCAAAAAAAAAAAAAAAAGAGTTATTCTGGTAGTTTGTTCTGGAGTAGGCAAATGTGTCTGTGCTTATTGTAGTCCTATTTTTCATTTTGAATAGAGATACTAATCTGGCAATCTGTACTTGATTTGTGTTTCAAAAAAAAAATATTGGCCAATAGGATATCTATAGGCCAAAGAGCAATCAAATATATTAGGTTTAATAACAAGTAATCCCTCCTTCTCAGTAGGGTTTATTCCATTACTTTTTTTTTTTTCCTTTTTGAATCCATTGATGGTTGGTATCCTGAGAAGACCTCCATGCCTAGCACTTTGTGTGTGACCTCCCAACAGTAGTACTTGTTTACCTAGCGAGATAATAATTTTCTGGAAAGTGTCCAGCTGATAACTTTTTCATTAGATCCTTTTTTCTTATTAGTTTTCACCTCTCAGTTGGTCTGTGTCAACTGATAAAATTAATTAGTCAATAAAAGACTATTTCTGAACTCCTCCCTTACCTTTTGGCAAGGTAAAGTGTACTTCTTGGCACATTGGTCTTCCCTCATAAAGGCAGCCTTCAGTTGACAAACAACATTGATCCAAAAACAGAAAAAGCCAGTTCAAGCATCCTCTCTTGATAGATCCCTTTGCCAGAACAAAATAGTACCTAGCAAGTTATTTATACCAAAGATAGTGACATAACACTGGCTCTGTTTTAGGAGTTTTGCAAATGTTTGCAGAGCATCTCAAGAGGCCAGACTAAAAATACTCAATGAAACCATTCAGCATTTTACTAAAAGCATTTTGTTGCCTAGGATTTTCCTCCCTCCAGAAAATATTCTCCCACAGTTGTATTACATTTATTAGAAAGTGATGCTGCCATTAGGTAGGAATACTTTATATGAAAGTTTACTTAATTCTCATATTTCTTCTCTAGACTATGTACTCTTTTTGGCAAAAAGAAGGGAAAGTTTTTTACTAATTTCTAGCTAAAAGACACTTGTCCCATGAATAAGAGGTTAATGAGATTTTCCTTCATAGAAGTTGTTGGTTTGAAGGTTTGAGGTTTCMTGGTATACATAATTTCTATGCATAGCAAACAGTTGACATTCCCATATTGCCCATTACCTCTGATCCTAGTGAGGTTTAGATTGTATGAGTGTTTAGATGGTCTGAAAACTTGTAGATGTACTTGTTCACCTCAGCTGATCCTCAGAAAATTGGGCTAGTTGTGGTGTGGTATTGGTATTGGCTGCTGATGTTTTGCTAAGATGTGGACTCCATAGAATTTACTTTAGTTTGTTGTGCTCCTGTGGAGGAGAATCATGCCCAGGTCTGCAAGGCCCAGCCCTTCTCAGATTTTCTGAATTTGGTGGGAGAATGCTGTCCAGATTTCAGATATTTTGGAAACTTAGGGACCAGTTTACAGAGTGTGCTCAAAGATGGGCATCTAGCACCTTCCAAGGTATCCCAGTAGGTCCTGAATATACCCAAGCAGTTATATATCCTGACTGATGCTACACGTGAGCTACCAAGGTGCATGCAGGGACTCGAGCAGCAGGAGGAGGAAAGGCGGGATAGGTACCCTGGTCATGTGTAGACAACGACTCAACGCTGACCTCGTCTTTGTTCCCATCTCGGTTCCCATGGTATCAGCTTGGAGCAAAGGCATTGAAGCTGGTGAGGACTGATGGAAGGATTTTGTCAGAATATGACCTGTATTTTGCACTCAGAAATGTCACTGGTCTTAAACAGATGCCTCAGCATGTTCATTATTCAGTGATAAATGTGCTAGCATTTGGACAGGACTGAAGAAATGGTTTTATATTAGTTGCATTTTTACTGTGTGATATACTTATTTCTCTGTCAGAATCATGTACCGGGGGGATGCTCAGTATCTCTTTGGCTTGTAGAGATTTAGGGTACTACATCTTCAGGGAAGCAAGAGCCACAAAGAAGCGACATCAGAAATGTTAAAATCAGTGATAAAATAAACTCAGTACCACAGCATACTGATGGGTGAATCATGTGATAAATTATGGCAAAGATAGTCAGATGCAATTATAACAATAAGAATTGAATGTGTTTTTTTGTTTTGTTTTAATGAACTTTATACTTCAGTTTGTCCTAATTATGTTTGGGAAAAGTTACAATTTGTTTTCTGCCCCTGGTCAAACTGTGACTCTTCCTGCCGGGAACCCTCCTGAGCTGCTGTGTTTTATAGTTTACTGTATTTACATAAGGTCATACTTAGACTATTTTGACTAATGTACCTTTTGTCTTAAGAGCAGATTTCATTTTGCAATTTTAGTCCTAAATATAAAAACTGTCAAAGCAGGTGCCTGATACCCCTGCTAATGAACTGAAAGCACGGGTTAGTCTGCCATCATGTTGAATCTGATAATTCCTTTTTACTCCAAAGAAACTCTGGAAATCCACGCAACTGAGTCTCTTCATCCTGCATGCCCTCATTTAAAGGGCAGCTCCCTTGCATTCCAGGTAGTTATGCAGCCTTCCTGAGTGAAATTCAGTGCCCTGGAGAGACCCTATAAAAGGCTCGTATGACTTCTCCAAGCGCTGTTCAAGTGATGTTTCAGTGAATTATGTCTCACATGGCCTGAATCATATCTTTCTGTGAAGAAATTCTCCAGGATTATACATTTGCTAAGGGATAGTGTTGAGAGCCCCTGTGTTTTTAGRCATCTCTGGATGCAGGAGGTTCAGTGCCCTCACCAAGAGAGGAGCCAGGATTGCTGCCCTGGCCAGGCTGCGAGCCCCCTGCCCACCCAACAGCAGGATGGGCAGCAGCGCCCGAGAGCTGCCCCTGCAGCCAGGATGGGGGCTCTGTCTCCCCTAAACCTGGACACAGTAAAAAGGGCACAGATGAGGAGCAGGGAARGCTACAGCCCAGCTTGGAATGGAGTTGCTCTCGGTTTCTCTGCCTCCACTCTGTTTAGCCATGGCCTAAAAACTGCAGTGATTTCAGTCTAGTCTATGGCAAGGGAGCGAGTCTGTGCAGCTTTTACAGCAGATTTTCCTGTCACAGGCAAGACAAAAATACATGAGATGCAGTGTAAGAGCCCTGCTATGGATTTCCCTCYGGAGACAGCATTGCATTTCTGCTTTCCTGTCTGGGCAGGACAGGAAAGCTCCCCTTTCTGCAACCATTTAGTGCTGCTGGGAAAGCTACAGCTAATTAGATGAGGAAACCTCTTCATGTCCAGCGCACATGAAGGCAGCACCCTTYAATAAGATATGTCCTTTTAATTGCATATTAAAACCATGCTATTAACATATTGCGATTCAAACCATTTGCATCCATATTTTCCTCTCCAGTCTTTTGTATCGCATAAGGTCCTCAAACACTATCTATATTCATAAATAGGAGTGCATAGTTGTAGGTGGTGTTACTGAACCACGACAACTGCTGCCGTATTAGTTTGCAGTCTTGCAGTGTCTTCGCAAGACATCCCTTACATGGTGTGTAAGCTGTTGCAGTGCCTTCTGTAGGGTTTSTTCTGCAGTCAGCACTGCTGTGGTGCCCTACGATCATTTCAAAGCGAGACCAAAGCGTGCTTAGGGAAGCTGGTTTCATTCGCAATGAGCAGCTGGGAGAACGTATGCCCCTTAGAAGACTTTGCAGGGGAAAAAAAAGACTTGATTTCACTGCTGTGCTAATGACAGCTTGTCTGACAATTCAGCAGTCGATGGCGTTTTACTGTGCTTCCATCTGATGCTAAAAAAAAATATGCTTTCTGATGTATGACAAGGTTGCATGGAAAACAAACAGTAGCTAAAATTAAGCATACCTTTTGCAAAGAAAAATTAAAACTGGAAGGACAAGCACTAAATCAAAATGAGAACRGGTTATTTGTAACAGTGACTTTTCTTACATGCAAAATTTAAGACAGGAGGAGAATAGGGATAAAAACTAAATAATAACTAGCACTAGTGAACAGCATTTGTTTTATGGCCTTTTGAAGAAGAGTAGGAACTTTAGGAACCTCTCCTAGGAAGGACAGGATTTTAGGAAGCTTTAGGCATATGAACTTTAATGGATCCTGAAYGATCTGTAGGAGGAAGGGATGGCCGTGCTTTGGTTTACAGATGCTGCGGCTGAAGTGAAGGCAAGTAACTGCACAGCAGAGCCAAAATGAAATGTGACGCGGGTGCTCCTGGTCTCTAGCCCCACTCTCAGACTGCTGGACTGTCACTGAAGACTGACAGCAAAATATCAGGGAGGTCACAAAGTCCATCTCCRTTTTTAAGGAATCTATTGCTAAAGGAATTATTTGTGATAGACAGACCACAGGTGCACAGAAATGGTTTTAACATGTCTGCTACCAAAAATAATTTGTTTTTAAAAGCTGCAGAATTCTTCCCTATTTCTGTCATACTTGTGGTTCTTGCTCTTGGGTGTGATATGTTCAGAAGAAATCACACGAGATATGCTCGTGTGATTAAGGTATAAGAGCAGAAGTGGTAAGTCGTGGAATATAATATCAGCACTGGGATTACAGATAGAAGTCAGTATGTGAGGATCAGTCCTTCAGACATATGAGAAACTCCATTTGTGTTAATTTCCTGACCACAAAAGAACATTTATTACATTAGAAATACGTAGCAATGAGGTTATGTTGATGTTTGTAAAGCACCGTGGGATACTGTACAAAGGGGTCCATGAAAGTGATGTTAAATCAGTGCAGATGTAGGAGCAGTCCCTTCACCTGCAGTAACCAGTGAGAGAATTAAGCTAAACRGGAGCGTGCGTTTGGGGAATGAGTGTTGACACACGGAGTTAATTGAGAACAATTAAGCCTGTGTGCAGACAAGATCTACGTAGCTCATTTGAACTGAGTGGTATTAGGTGAGTAAGGAGGGCAGGATTAGGCCCATTGTTTATAGATTTACCTAATGCCTTAAACTATTTGGATGAATGGTGTTACACAAATGTAAGTCATAATCATTATTTAATTATGACCACATGTTTACTTTGAATGTAGGCCTATACATAATATATAGAAAAGCCAGGGTAATATTGCAGCCTCACTGTGTAAGCCGCTGTTTGCCAAGCAGCATTTCACTAATGGTTTCTCYTTTCCTGGATTGAAAATATCTTTCTAAGCCATGAAGTTGCACAGGTTGTGATGTGTATTAGGCAAATAGCTTTAAATAAAAGTGCCTTCAGTTACAACATTTTGAAATAGACGTATCTGCTAACATTAAAATTAATACTATTAGATAAGTTRTTTGTACATGTTTTGAGAATATCTGAGATGCCAGAGTTTCTTTCTGGTAATATGCAAMGCACAGACAGCAAACCTCATTCTTGGGACCAGGAGTGCTACAGAATTTCTATAATTCATGTGCTGGCGCTTGCATTTGCATTTAAATGTTTAAAATGTTATAAAATTTCAGACTCTTTAAACTTTAATCGATTTTTTTTCACTTCTAACCATAATGAAGTTATTCCTTCCTAACTCCATGTTTTGAGATTTTCCTTTGCTCAGATTTTCCATTTCAGATCCTGTGGAAAGCTTGCASATAAGTTTGTGGGTGGTTAAAGATATAAGCTTGGAAAATGGCTAAGTGGAGATTTTATGTTTTTATTTTTTTTTTTAAAGGAGCCTGATAAGGAATATAATTCTGAAGGGTGTATAGTGTATCCTGAGTTGAAAGAGATGAGATCGTTTACTATGTTTTATACTAAATTAATGATATTTAAACAACTAAAGAGAATGGAGAGGTATAGTAGGTTCTTTCGGAATGCTTTTAGTGCTTTGAATTGAGCTATCTCAGTCTCTTCATGCTTGGTGTTTTACAGTGACTGTCAGTAGATGAAAGAGACCCCTTTTAGACCCATGAAGAATAAATGGGCTTGCATGACGGACAACCTGGCTGATTCAAGACACTCTTTATTTACCCACCCCTTCCTCCATGAATCCCRTACCATACCTGCAGCTCACATTGTTCCTGTAGCTTAAGGCTTTGTGCTCAGCAGACTAGGTTACCCTGCCCATAGGCATCCTAGTTTGGGACCCTGTTCACCAGCAGATAGAAGTGTATGAGTCTCCTGGCTGTGGGAGGCTCGAGGTAGCTTAGTGTTCACAACATGTGCTCATCAAAACAGCGTGCGTTTCTTCTGTGTTTCCTGCATTTTGTGCTTTGTTGGGCAGCATGTATTCAGAATTTTGTCCTGAACCAATGTTTGTTTTGTGGGGATGCATTTAAAAAAATAAAAGAATCCTTTAGGATAAATATGTGTTTTCTGAGGGGAGCGCGGAAATGTCCTGATTCCTGTAGGAGAGAAGAAACTTAGGTCATAGGTATCTGAGGTTTGCCTAGAGTTCCTTTCACAGGAGAAGACGTTCTGTTCTAGGTGACTGTTTCTACTTGAAAACAAAGTATTTTGGCAGAGATCATTTACGCTTTATTTGAAAAGGCTTCTGGAAGGAAACTTGGTTATAAGAAACTGTCTCTCCCCTTCAATTTATTATTTTGATGTAGAAATGAAGGTAAAAATAATTTGTAGATGCAGTTTGCCTGTAAGGGCTTGAGTTTCTAACCAAGGCTTAGGCATTCCTCTGCCATCCGCTGTGTTTTTCCAGCTCTGCCCTACGACTGGCTTTGAAGCCTGTGGTGTCAACAGCTCCTTGTATTTTCACTTGATACAGTTGCGCAGAAGCTTTGACATTCAGCTGAAGTGTTTGAGGAGCCATTACCAACATAATACTGCTTCTTAAGTAAATCTCATCTCAGTGCTTGAAATCTAAATGGATTAATATTTTTAATGTCTTGTTTACAATGCTGCCTATGAAAGCCTGTATTTGTCTACTTGCCAGCCTTCCTTCTGGGCCAGAAACCGTTCTGGCTTGGATCTCCAAGCTGGGCTTCCATCCATTTTCCTTGAGTCTCGCTGGTTCCCTCCCTTTTCCTCAGGGGTTCTCTGGAAGATTGTCAGGGCAGCTTTAATTTTTTTTTGAGCTAGTCAGCTTTTTTTTTTTTTTTTTTTGACTCCCAAATATTTCTACCCTGAAGTCCGGACTTTGCCGGCCAACCACAGACACCTTGCCCTGGTGGTGTTACGAGAAACACATCTTCTCTCAGGTTTTGATGAAAATAAACGTAAAAACAACCTAGTGTTAACTTTACTAGCGGACAGAAGTCTCTCCTTTTTTTAAAGAAGTTTGCACTGTGTTTGTGCTAAGCAGACATGACAGAGTAAAGGTGAGCTAGCAGATACCTCATGGGAGTGATTATAGATTATATTCTAATACTTTGCAGGCGGAACTGTGCTAGCTGGGAGTGCAAAAATAAAGAACTGAAATGGCTGCTAGGTACTGTGGCTRTGTCAGCAGATTCCCGGGGGTAGGTGCAGCAGTGCCAGTGGGTGGGCAGCTCTTGGCAGCCAGGGAGGAAAGGTGGCTGCARTAGGGAAAACCGCTCTGATGACAAACTTCATGATGGTCCCATAGCACTGGCCTAGGWAGCATTGCTGGGAGTCTGCAAGGGCAGACGAGCCTCTAGATGAGACTGGGGCAACTTGCTGAGCACCCTGGAGGCCAAAATGCCAAAGCAGAGAGCAGGTTGTTAGAAAGGAGGGATGTGCGCTGCCAGCCTGCATCACAGTGCAGCGATGCAGCCCGAGCGATGGTGAACCCTCACGCGTGTGCAGGCCGGCAGAGCCTCCTCGCTAGTGGTTATTTTGATACGTGATACTCTGATGCTAATCTGAGAATTGACTGTAAATCCGCCCCAAAAAACCCCAGCCCAGCAACAAGAGCAGCCMTTGGCAGCGTGGGGAGCGGCTGGCAGTGCCCGGCGCCGCCTGGGAGGCAGGGTGGGTGAGTGCTAACAGTGACGGGGTGACCCGCGCGTGCGAGCGCCGKCGGGGACCTTTGCACCGTGCCCAGGATTTTGGGTGCATACAGAGGGGAGACTTGGTGTGTGGGTGGGAGCAGAGAGGCCAACGCCCCTTAGTCCCCCTCTGCGGGGGCGAGGGGCAGCCCCATCCGAAGAGCGCGTGGGGGAACGTGCGCCCGCCTGCGGGCAAGATGCTTGTTTCTGAAGAGGTTGTGATGCGTGGCCGGCCGCCGCTTCTGCAAAACGCGGTGTTACTCCTAAGGACAAGCTGAAGCCATCCTGACCGGCATTCACTATGGATAGGGAAGATATTTGTGTGTCCTTAATGTTTTATCAACCAGCATGTCTGCTATCTAAAAATTATAATAGCACTATAGAGAACAATGATAAGGGAAAGGGAAATTTGGATTTAGTCTGCAAAACAGCCAAGTATTTAGCCACCCTTTATAAATTATTAATCTTTTCTCTGCTGCTCAGAAGTTATTTAGAGTCACGCGTGCTCAGCCTTGAGAAAAAAATAAGTGGTCTTGCCATTTCTTCAGATGTCAGAATAGGAAGACTAATGTGCAAACACGAGCGTGTTAGGAAGCGTGCCAGTGGAGGTGGCTGCTCGAGCAGGTCTGTAGGTAAACAGAAATAAAGTTAATTGGCAGTTCTCTTGTACGGCTGGGTAGCTGAAGCCCGGCACACTGAAAGAAATTCTCTTTTCCCATTCTCCTTCAACACTCTCTTGGAGGGGTTGTCTCAAGGGAAGTGAGTGAGTCAGAAAATATGCCAAGTTCATGTCACGGCTGTTTCGGCGTTTCTTTCTCTTGCTGGCCTCCAGGAGCTTTATTGGCAAGTGTTTTTAAAGGAAATGTTGGCACGGGAAGGCCTTATTGTTTATGTCATGAAAGTCTCTTGGCGTCTTCTGCCTTGTTATTTTCTCCCTTAAATGGGGAAATTAGGAGTGGGGGGGGACTGAGAAAGGAGAAGACTAAAGAAAAAGAGTATTAACTTCCAGCCTGTGGAGGGTTGCTACCCAAACCCGTCCTCTCTTCACAAGATGTGCCTTGGTGAGTTCGTTCTCTTCTTTCTCTCCGCTGCACGCTCTGTTTTAGCCAATGGACTGATTTCTAAATGTACATTTCCTCTTTTCAAGATACGTTACTGAGAAAACTTTTAAAAAGACCCAGGGCACTTTTCTGGTGAGCTTTCCCCTGCCAGGGCAGGAGGAGCTCGGGCAGAGACAGGCAAGCCTGAGCCCGAGTCGGAGCGTCGCCTCCCGCTCGCACTCCCTCACGGCAGAGTCCGAAGGATGGGTCACCAAGGACCTTTTGGTAAAGTCTTTGCACTTGTGTGCACGCTTTGCATGCAAAGCAGCAAGATTCCTGGGGCAAAAAAACGTGGGACGCCTGTGAGAAAGATGATGTGAGCACGGGCAGGAACAATAGCGAGAAGCTGACAGGGTCTGAAACGCTGTTGAATACCAAAGCAAAAAGCAAAATCGCTCATTTAGATGTATAAGCATTCTTAAAAACCCACAATTCTTATTCATATGCACTTAGACAATTTTGGCGGAGCATAAAAGCATGCACACAAAAAAAGACCAACGTCCAGTGCAGCAATAAAAGTTACTATAACCTATTATCCTCAAATTAGGTAAGAGCATTGTATAGTCTCTCAAGATGCTATTAAAGGCTTATATGTTAACTTTTCAAAGAATGTATTAATTTTTAATGTTTTGTGATTTAGAAAATGAAAAATTAACTCTGAAAAATTAACGTCATGCCAAAAAGTCTGCTTCCACCCTGGGTTTGTTTTTATCTGTGTTATTACCTCTTGAATTTTTACTTGTGGTGCTCAATTAGAATGAGAAATTCTTCCCCACTAGCACAGAGAAGATATGCCTTGAGGTACCAAAAGAACTAAAAACAATTTATTTTGGATTTGTTAACAACAACAACAAAATAATTAAGGCAAATGACTATTTTTGTGAGCTTAATATAAAAAACCTGACATCTAAGCTACCTTTTTTTTTTTTTTTTTTTTTTGTACCCAGTTAAACCAGGGATTGTCTGCTCTGGGATTAAGTATCTCATTCATGATTGTGATGCACTTTTTGTGATGTCTCTTCAAACGCTAATTATTTGTTGGTACTTAATATCTCTTTTTTATTGTGGCATTTTGGTGATTTTTTGGGGAAAGATCTTTTTCAAAGGAAAAAGAGATGATTACTCTTGGCTCTTAAAACCTGCACTGTTTCRTTTTGCAACTCTTTCATGTTTGTATGTGTGTGTGTTTTTTTCTTTCCTACCTATATGTGGACCTATGCAAAAGTCTGTAGTATATAATAGTTTGATTTGTTGAAGATTTTCCCTCATCACCTCCCTTGCCCTTTCCATTTTTGCACTTTGATATGTTCGGATCTTGTCTTTGCCTTTTTTTAAAGATATGTATAGATTGGTAAAGTTGAACCAAATTATTTCCAAATGAAACTTATTGTGTAACTTGCATTTCTAGACTTAAGCATTCGTAGAAATTGTTATTTTTTCAGATTTGTTRTAGGAGAAGTAACTGGCTGGCCGCATTAGAATTCAGGGAACTAGAACCTGGATTATGTTTGGAAAACATCTCTAGGGACAGCAACTGTGGCTCTTATATTCTTGCCCTCAAATATTTTTAACGAGATCGATCCAAAGCAATTATTTTATAAAATTATAGCTAGAAAAAAAAATGTGGGGAAAAACAAACCCTTGCAGTAAGCAGTAGCTCATTTGTTTATAGCTTCTTTGGCTGAATGGGAATCTGCAGCCATGTAGTCACTTTGGAAAGGACTTTCTAATTAGGTATCGTATGTTGCAAGTGTGCAATTTTCAGTATGTCACAATCATCATCTAGAATAACACATAAGATTTTCCTGGGGTTTTTTTGTTTATATATGCATATATGTATAGCTATAAAAATACTGGAATAGTCATAAGCATCTTGAAAGATCAGTACAGTAATATTTATTGGAATAGTGCTGCACTTTTTTTCCTGAGTGAGGAATCATGCATTTCTCTGTTCTGGCTGGGAGAAGTCTCTGTGTTGTATTTCTTGTATCTTATTTCATAACATGGGAAACATCAAACTGTAAAGCAGGGTGTGAATAACTATACTTCAGCCTTTGTCTCCTATTTATCAGCCAAAATTCTTCAGGCACTACAATACAAACATAATATTAAATCATCAGACTACGTCTACAGCTCCAGTGTCAAATGCACCATGACAACATGGTTTCATTTTTATGTAGGAACATGAAGTGAAATACATCAAAGCTCTGTGAGTAGAGATAGTTAGAGATGTTATGATGACATTATAAATGGAAAACTACAATGTTCTAAACATGAAAAATGCAATTGAAGCTATCCTCAGTTGTGTAAAGCCTTCTAAATCCAAGAAATAATTTCCAGATCATGGTCTTATCCCTACCAAAAGGCTTCATAGTTTGGTGCCTGGACATGCTCTCCACTTGCCCCAGTGCTGTGTGGGCAGCAGCTGAATAGAGTTTGACTTCTTGGCTGTGTCAAATTGTGTTACCCAACATATACAAGGCAGAGTGGAGAGGAAGGGAAGAGTAGAGTGACCTTCTGCCAGACTAAAGAGACCTTTTTCCTTGCATGGACAATATCCTCCTGTTCCCCCCAAAGCTTTGAAATCCCCCATGCACTCCAAAGCCTTTGTTTCGGGTGTTGTTTTCATCATTCAGGAGCTTTTCCTCCTCTTTCCCTCACGTTCATTTTGGCATTGAGGAAGGAAGTGAAAGAAAAAAAATGGGTATGGGAAATAATGGTCTTGTAAAAATTGTTTGCCATAATTCATGACTATTCATTCTCTGACAGCCAGAAAATCCACTGTTTCACGAGTGTAAAATGCTCATCAGAATGATGAATGTTTCAAATCGCAATTACAGGTTAGCACTGCCGGGTGCAGTGGCTGGGAACAGCAAGCAGGGCTGAAGTTAGGATGGTGCTTTTGATCTTTTTGATCAGCTGAACGGCATGGCTGAGCAGGGAGAAGTTAAACCTCACAAGCTGAGTCCTGTTTTCTGAAGGAGACCATGGTTTTGTGGAAAAAAAAAAAAAAAATCAGCCAGTTATTATAACCTACTTGGTTATAATGTGATCCAGTTATTATAATCTGCTTGGTTTTCCAGAGTTCTCTATAGGATTCTTTCCTGGAGGCCCATGAAGAATTAAAGTTACTGTTGGATGAAAGAGAAATTGCTTTTGTGAATTAAGAACTGGTTAAAAGTAAGAAAACAATAGGAAATAAATTGTCTGGTTTWACAATGAAGGGAGGTCACCAATGGAGTCCCAGAGGCATCTGTCCAAGAGCCTGGGTTGTTCAGCCTACGGAAAGAGGGTTAAAWCAGAGATAATTGACAATTCTGATTATTGAAAGTGCTAAAAAGTCAATGGGGAGAGTCATGAAAGGATCTCACCATACTTGAGTGACTRAGTGATAAAATGGCAGAAGAAATTCAGTGAAAACAGATGTTAAAAGTTTTACTTGGGAAAGAGTTACTGTAATAATGGACTATTGAGGAAAAAGATGCCAGTGTTGAGTAGATGTTTTTATAGAGATAACAGAGCTGCATGCCCATCAGAGGTCAAAAACAAACATTGAGAATTTCTAGGAAGGAAGTAGAGAAAAAAMCAGAAGATACCACCACATCACGTTGTCTCTGTCTCACTCTGCCAAGGTCTGGATTCAAGCAAYGGGATCTTCGTCTCTTCTGATCTGTGGTATCTTTATGTCTGTAATGTTTTAGCTATGGAACAGTTTTCAGTAGGTCAGYTTCTGATGAAAACTTATGCTGGAAAGAGTTAGGGATGCAAACAGCTTTATGTAGACCAGAAGTCTTCCTTAGTAAATGAGGACAGTCATTTGGGGAAAGTTGGTGTTCTTTGCTGTAGCGTGCGTGTCTTCCATAATGCTTTTCTTCCAGGATATGCTGGTCTCAGAGGACTTTCTGAATGGGTGGATTCAGATGTATGTGTACACAACTGCTATACCTATCAGATCCTGTATTTATGCCTGTAGCTGACCAATTTTACCTAGGAAAAATTGTGAYTGTGGTAATTAAGTGCTGGTATCATGTCCATAAACATGTATAATTAAGTCACCGTGGATATTTTGCAGGTACAATAATTGCTCACATATTTACATACACCTCAGATGTTCCCTCAGTTACAAACCTGCATGTTAAGTGCAAGCAGTTAAATGCATGCTGCTCGTAGGTTTTTTCCTTTTCCATCTGCCTAAAGATTTTAGGTGTTTTATGGAAAAAAAWATTCTAATTATGCCTTTATGAGGCGATCAGTCTCCAGATCATTTCATTTATAGCTGTATGGTTTGGATGTTGTTAAAAGAGCCCAATTTCTGATGAAGATTTTGCAAAACTTGTTGTATCACAAAAACTAGGGATTATACTGACCGAGCTCCTCTTCAGGATTATGAAGTTGCATTCACATAACCTGAAAGATTATTATAGCTTCATTGATACAAAAAAAAAAAGATAATTTATGATACTATAATCGGAATGTTCACATAATACATAGAGARAGAGAAAGTAATAGGTAATTTTACAAATTACTTGTAGGCTCTGATTTATATAGAAGAAAAGATGGGAATTCATGAACGATAATATTGTTTCTATTTTACTGAATTTTTCATTTTTTTCTCTGACATTTTGAATCGAGTCTAGATGTAGAATATCATAAGTGAAGTATAAAAGATAATCTTTGTCTTTAGGAGCTAGTTTCTTTGCTTGATAGGGCTGAGATGTCTGTATGTATGCATATATTGACTAACAGGACACCACTAAAAATTGATTTGGAATAATATCAGTTGTAAACTTGAGGCAGAGGTGCTGTTCCAGATGAGCAGTGCAAATGAGCACTTCTGTTCTTCCAGGAGTGTGATCTCAGCCTTGTTTAATTTTAACCTGGAAACAGGTATATTCCAAAGTGCCCAGAAGGATTAATGCATAGATGGCCCTTGGCAATATCTGAAAAACATGTACATCAACTACGTAGTTTTGCTGAGGTCGCAGACAGAACTCAGTCCAGTTTTGGGCACGATATTTTAAAAGACCTACTGAAATTAGCAGAGAGTCTAGATGAAAACAAGAAGGAAAAATAGGAACCTTGAGCTCTGAGTGATGTGTGATGTGTAGCTGCTTAGTTTTGTGTAAAGGAGACTGGAAAAAACATGAAAATAGTTTTCATGGAGTGCCCATAAGGTAGCTGTGAAGGGAAGGGATATACAAAAATCTTTGGATGAAACAGGACACCATGAGTTTCATTTGCAACAAGAGAACAGATACGGAGAAAAACATTTTAACTGAAGGCAGAGGTGGGACACACTTAGAGCTAGCGTGGTGGCTTGAAACAAGTATAATTGGGCCTGGATTTACAAGAGACATAGACCAACTAGAAATTGTCCTTTAGTCACACTCCAAGAATGCAGGACATGCTATGCTAGTCCCAATAGGTATCCTACAGCACATCAGAATTTATATGAAACTCCAAAAGATGAAAATCTTTTCATCTTCTCCCTCACTAATTCAGATGGCCTTAAAACCATTTATCACAAGCCATGGCCACAAATCACAGAAATTAGTCGTATCCATCCTGCTACTGGTCCATGTGGACAAACTGATTAAATCCACTGCCAGACTGAAGTTAAATGCTTCCATTTGCAGATGCACCGTGATTGGAAAGCTGAACTTTGGGCACATTGAAATGCTGAGAGCCCGCTCAAGATACAGTTGTCTTTAAAAGAAAGCTGAAAGGTTGTTTCATTTGTATGTATAAATCTGTGAAAATGCAGGCCAATTTTACTATTTCAGAGATATTCTTCAGTGTTTAACCTTCGGCTGTGCTTTTTTGGAAGGGGAGGAAAGCTTTCTGTCCTTCACACTTGACTGTTTGTTCTGAATGACTTTTGCTGTACCATGGCACCTCTCTTAATTAGCACTTGCTGCTTTTCTTCTGGAGAGAATCGCAGTAGTGGCAGACTGTGTGTGTTAACGACCAGGAGGTGCCGATGGGAAAGACTTCCGTAACCTTTGTAGCTTATCAGCCCAGACAGTGTGGATGCCCTTGGTTCTTGCAGAACAGCACATGACACAGTGCAGAGTATTGGCAAGATAAACGGGCCCAGACTTTTTAACAGCAGACTGACTTATAATGGCAGTATAGAAAAGGAGCAAGAATGTTAGCACACAGCCAGTCATGTAGCATTGTACTGAAATTAAACTCTTTGGCAACCAGCTGTAGAAATATGCAAAACCCAAAGGCTTATATTTGCAAATCAGAATTAATTCAAGTGATTAGGGATTGAGCATTGCTAAAACACTGACGCCCTAAGGGCTTCACCATAGACCTTATTTTGGGAAAGTACTCTCATTTGGGAAAAAGGAGCAGAATATGCTTTTCTCTAAAATGAATGTCCCTAGCTCTCTTGGAAGCATCGAAGGGTATTATTTCTAAGTTGGAGTCCTCGAAAGGGCTTTTGTGGCCTCTTTAACATTTATCTTGATTGAATGTAAAATATGTTTGTGGGGTTTTTTTTTTGTTTGTTTGTTTCTGTTTTTTGACAAAAATTATTATCCTATAAAAATGCTGAATTAGGTAATAGTAATTTCAATGTCTTCTGATCAATGGATTCCTCTTAACTTTTATCTCATATTGGTAAGGTTATTTTCTGTGTAACATGTAAGATTATTTTGCTGTTTGTTTTGAAAGCTACCAACGCTYGCTATGGTTTCTGACTAAGAATTTKCTAATACCAGATTTTCATTTAAAGTTTCTGATTTGGAGATAGAAACAGTTCCAAGGAAGTGTAATATTTTGGAAAATCTCTAAATGGTGAGGACACGGGTATACTCAAGTGAGGTGAATCACACATCATAACCATTCAAGTGATGCCTCAGCAAGTGAAGTGTTTAAGAACACCCACTGATTTCTTTCTATTTCCTGATTCTGAAACTTTAGGAGACTGTAAGAAGGAGAAATAGGGAGGGGGAAAAAAAAAAAAATAAAGAAAAAAAAAGCTACTAAACTGAATATAGCGTTTACCTGCATTTCTTTGAAGAGCTGGACTCTTGAAAAAAAAAAAAAAAAAAGCTACTAAACTGAATATAGCGTTTACCTGCATTTCTTTGAAGAGCTGGACTCTTGCACATCACATAGAGGAACCAGTGACTTGGGAGTTTAGAACACTAAATATAAAAGAACAATTCTTTACTGATAAATACAAGAAGGTTTTGATGTATAAATGTATTCTAGAGAGTCTGACAACCGATTCTGCAATGATTGAGTCCACSTGGCATCTACAAATGGACCTGCTAAGATTACTCAGAGTGAGGAATAMCTTGGAAAGAAGTGGAACGTGACTCCCACCTCAAAGCTAGATAGGAGAGAATTTGGCTACACATGACTCCTTCTGCACGTCAGAATTAATATCTGCAGGATCATTTCTGCAACAGGATGATTCCAGTCGGTCTGCCTCCTTTAAAAAGAGGAGGAARTACCCTATCCCCAGCAGACAGACAGTGCACATGGAGTCATTTCTATTCTGGTCTTTCCTTCTCTCTCTGATTTTAAGTCTGACTCTGTGCTTGCTTGTAAGTAGATGGCATGATCCATGGTGATCCCAGTGTTCCTGTCTAAGCTCTTTATTTTATGTAACATATTTAAATATTACCTAGAATCACTGAGAGAAAAATGTCAGTGTCTTCTCGTGTGGAAGAAATCTATGCCATATGGAACTGAAAGCAACCTAGGATTGTTTTATGTGGATTTAAATAGAACAAAATATAACCAAATATCCTTCAGTGGCAAAGGAATATTGAGTGAAACAAATATTTCCCAGCACCGAGTGAAGCTCACTTGGTGAATATGTAGAGAAGATTTATTCAGGAGATGAACTGCTTTCTCATACAAATTTTGTCAGAAGAAAGACCAGCTGAAACTTTTAAATAACGTGTACCCATATCTTGTTAAAATGAAGCCCTTTATCTCAGTCAGAGCMCATAAGCTGTGAGACGGAGCATGAGGAAGGGCTTGGGAGTTTCAGGTGAGCACTGCACTCCGTCTTCTCCTGGGCGCTGTGGGCAGTTTCCCTCTTTAGGCTGYTGCCTGCCTTGCTTGCAGCCTTGAACTAGTTCTGCTTCTCAAGGCGAAGCAGCTTTCTTGACTTAAATGGGAACAGAATCAGGCAATGATTCAGGATTGAATTTCTTGCCAATTTTTGCTTCTGCAAAGTCRGAATATTTCAGTTAGGAATCCTGTCTTTACAGAGCCATCTACAGCAGGAGTCTGGATGGTCACTGTGAAGAGTGGTCATGCCTGGAGTGTGGTTGTGTACAGGTACAGCCTGTCATGTGTGGGTCCCAAATGAGATTCAGGCTTCACGTGAAAAATCTGGAGGGGATATGGTTACCGCTTCTAGCAATTGCAAAAGAAGATTTTCCCATTACATGGCTTTTTTGACCACTTTTTTTTTTTAATGAAATCAGTTCAACTTCTTTTCATCTGATTTCATGGATTAAAAAATTTATTGGGACTCAATAAATTCTAATGAAAACCCAAGTTTATTTTATTTGCATCTCAGAAGTTCTCCTCAAAGTACATTTGTAAAAGATGTGCAAGGTGTTTTGCTTTATATTACTTGTAAATATGATTTTCGATACTGAATATTTTGATTCACTTCCAAACTGTTGGTTACTTCAGTGATGCACAAATCCCTTAGAATCCTGCTAAAAGGAGCTTTTTCTTCAGCAGCTTAAAAACTTATTCCTATTAAAAATGCACTGCTATATAAAAAATACTCCTCTCCATGACAGAGTATTAAAAAAGGGTATTGTTATATATTCTAGTGGGCTACTAAGCCAAACAAGAAAAGCACTGGCAACAGCCAACATCAGAAATCCCAGATGCTTGTTAGGAGTGGCTAGATTCACCAATGTTAAACTGTTTGTGCAACTATTTGCATTTATAGCAGTTAAAAGTGCTTTGTTGTGTTATATACGCAAATGTGATGTGAATATAGGATGTGCTTCTTCAGTGGAGATTTAGCTGCAGTCCTTGAGAAAATGGAGCAGTTTTTCATAAACACTCTGTAATGAGCAAGAGGCAGTACATCTCCAGGCTTGTATTCACTGTAAATGTCTTGGTGTGGAGCCAGTCAGATGGCTTCTTGCAAGCTGGTCTCTGGATTTTATTAAGCCTTTTCCTCAGTGAGCAAGCCCCTTTTTCCTTCCTCTCTATTTCCAGTTGAGAATTCTAGGATTTGCCTTTTATTTTTGAGGATATTGACTGCTGTAGACAAACATTTTTCTTCTCTCGTATCTCGCTTCATATTTGAAGCAAAAATTCAGAAGCCCGTCTGGCATCTGCTTTAGGTCTGAGCCTTTGCTATTTCACTGACTGGCATCAGTAGTATATGCTTGGAGTTAGGGATCTTTGCTTCTGTGCTTTTACCTCTGATGTAAGGCACTACATATACTTTTTAAGGGTGAATATGTGTGCAGTATGTAAAGACAGCTATATGTACAAGGAGAAGCAGTGTCTGGTTTATTTTAAAAAAGTCTAATAKTTACTTTAATTAAAAGCAAAACAAAAAAAACAATGGAAGAACTCGACTTCACTTAATATCTATTGACTTTCAATGTAAGCATGCAATAACTTGAGGCAATATTTTTATGAGCAGGATGTGCAAAAGCTTTTTGCTACATGTTCTGCTGTTCACTGAATTGAAGGAGTTAACTTCTTCACTGTGACAAGGCAGGCAGCAAAGTGACTTCTGGTGGTTCTGCCAGCATACATATGTTGAGTAGAGGCATATAAAAATAATGGGAGGTGACGTACTGTTCCTAGGAGAGGAATTCCTGCTGGCAGTACATGCTGTAGAAAGGCTGGGAAGATGCTGTTGCCATCAAGCCTGGATYGGGATGCTCAGTCTCTTTGGCTGGGATATTCTTCTTCTGGCCAGGGAAAACACCATCCTGCTTGGCCTTCCCAACCATGCAAGCAGGCCAAAGACCTGCAGGGTATGAGTGGAACAGCAGGTTTGGATTACTGTCCTAATTTAGGTTGCCCTGATCAAGGATAGGCCTGCCCGAGAGGTGCTCTGGGACAGCCCCGATTATATCATCTTTAACCCACAGATACCTTTTGGTATTCTGTGACTTCCRTCTTTGCTTCCCTTGTACCTCCCTTTACCTGCCCAGATCCCCTCCAAAGTAAACATTCATCCTTCATCCAAGTTTTCCTACATCCGTACCCAAATTAAGTGTTTCTCATACTGCTACCCAGGTAATTTTGACCTAATGTGACAGGACTAGGTGCTTCTGCCTTTGCATGATTGTGCAGAGGGTCCTTCCAGTTCCCTTCTGTCTGCTGTGACATTAGGCCATATCTCATATAACCTCCCTTTAATCGATCACGAAATCCAGCCATTCTTCATGGCACTCTCTGCAACTTTTGTTGGCTTCTCCTCTTAGTCGCCATCCTTTCTGGCAATGTGTCATGTTGAGTCTGTGTCTTTTCCTGACGATCTGGCAAGATTCCAAAGGGGAGCCGAGCCTAGGGTATTTGGCAGGAAGTCTGTTTTTCCCCTAAACGTTATGCCCCTAAATGATGTACTCCTGTAGACAAATATGCCAGGCCTTGTCATTGCCAGTTTTATGACTTCCAAAGGGTGAATCTCCAACCGACAACTAAGCTTTTCATATTTGGTGAACGAATACAGTAAATAAGAGGGTGAAGCGACGGAATAAACTCAGACTAGCAGGCAAAAAGGCTTTCCTTTATAATGTATGACAGCCTGGCTACTTGCCCAGAAAGACTGTATAAAGTAAGGTAAAAGTTGTGTAAAGGTTGCAGGAATGACAATCCCAGTAGACTTTATTGAGTCTACTTAATAAAAATGAGTGCACATAAAGAAGTACAGAATTTGGCACGAGAARCTATTCTTCGTGTTGTCCTAATTCATGCAAAAGGAACGTGGCACAAAATAATTGACGTCAATAGAAAGACTTCCTCTGCTTCAGTGGCCTTTAGAAGAGACCCTTATCTTTTTTCTTATTATCTTAATGCTGGCAGAATGACTGATATGGACAAATTTTCTAATACTGACAAAGACATCTTTAATCTGTACTGGAAGAASAAATAGAATATTTGTTTCTGCAAGAGTGTGAAGTTCTATCACATCGTTGTACAAAAAGTGCAAAGATGAATAAAACTGAAATAAAGAAATAGACACATTTTTTGGCCATAACTTTTGACCACAGAATATCTCAGAAATAGAGGTGATTGTTGTTGTGAATTCCAGGAAATGGATTAATTATAGTAATGTGAGATTGTTCAGGGGAAAGCAGATTTCTGTAGTGCTAAAACATTTCCAGTGATCCAGTATCTCAGCTGTAAGAACCTAGTAATTGTGAGTTGGATCACAATTACTGGGAACATTGAAAATGAGGTTAGTTTTCAAGTTTGGGGTTTATTTTGATGGTGAGTATTAAATGAATGTTCCTGTTATACTGTTTCTGGAGAGGATGAATCTTGAGATTCACTTGCACTTGTGAGTATGGGACAAAGGGCTTCTCAAAATTTTCTGAAAACAAAAGAAGAATGGCAGAAAAAGATACTAAGTCTGTGAATCCTCTTCTGAGATTTTTCCCGTAAAAACGTGCAAGGAGTAAGTCTTCTAAATCACAAAATTCCTTCAGCACAGTTGGTTGCAAATATCTTCCATGGATTAAAGGGATAATATGAAGTGTTTTCTCATTGTTTCAATATCTTCAGGGAGTTTTTTTAATGAATCTACTTATCTGCTTTTCATAGTAAACATGTTTGGTTTTGATTCCCATAAGGGAAGAGCTCAGAAACCTCCATACAGTATAATTTTTTATACAGAAATTCCACTACAAGCTTTTGCAATCTCCACATATTGTATTTTGGCACAAAATAGTACTTCTGCTTATGATTTGCATCATTAAATATCAGATTGGCTGCTGGTTGTGTTTATAGGATACAACAAGAAATAGCCTGTTAAGTTTGGCTGGTTCATAAAACGGGTGTTTGTTGAATCATTGTGCTACTGTGTTCCCACATCATAAAGARAACAGAGTCTCATAAAGCTATTATGCTGTAAAATAGAATTAACGTTAATGGCAAGGAATATGCCTGAGTGTTGTAAATAAATTAAGAATAAATTGGATGACATCTAGAAAAGGGATCCCCCAAAACACTGAGTAGATCAGAAATGAGATCTATAAACCCATTTTGAATCAAAAAGAAAACATGCTAAGTGTGTCTAATGTTAATCGCAGCAATTCCAATAGCTTATCGGTAGATCTTAGTAGGATACTGTAAGAAGGTAGGTGAGTCTTATTATCTCCACCCTACGGATGAAGAAGCAGGGTTACTGTAGGTATAAATACATTTCCAACGCCGCKCATGAGGCAGTGCTGACTCCAATTCCCATTCCAACTGCCAGCTTTAATTATTTTTCTGTGAGCTTCATTTGTTTCTCCTCATTAGCCAGAACTTGCTCCTTCAGCACAAGGTAATTTGGATAACACTGAATGTAGATTAGATCCATATATTAATACTTACAAAACTGGTTAATTCTAAAACTGCTCTGATAGCTTAGCCCCTTCCTATCTCTGGATAGGAAGAGTCTGTAGCCATAATTTATATTTTGTATGACTTTTAACATTTTTGATATTTTATTGCTCGATCTGCAAGATGTTGTGGAGAGTGACAGAAAGAGGATGAAAGAGGATGATTTTTTTTCTTAGCATGTTTCCAGATAAGAATGGTGGGAAATATGGGCTATTACTCATGGGTCATTTGTTTTTGTTGTCCTTTTCCATATATCCATGTGACACTGCTGAGATTAAATCATGAGAAGCCTCCGTATCAGCAGTGCAGAGCAGACATCCCCTTCTGTATCTCTTTCTGATGTTAAGTGACATAATAGCAGTCTATGAGTGTCTGGCTAAAATCAAACTCAATATTAGTTAAATAGAGGTGACACTAAATGAAAGAATGAAATCCATTGAAAAAACAATTTCWAACGTGTCTTGCATTGGAGAATCATTTTTCTTGCAAATATCTGTGTTCTTTTTTTGTTTGTTTTGTCTATATTTTCAGGGCAGTTTTTCTGGAGAAACTCATCATATGACTTGGCTTTTACCTATTCCATAGCCTACTAATGCAGTGTATGCATGGAATTTTAGACTGGAATCTCTAAATTCTTTCAAAATGTCCAATATCCTGCAGAATCACACTCCTTTTTCATGCTTACCTTGCTGCTGGGGCCCCATACCTAGGTCAGATTTGATCTCTTGCTGCTAACCATCAGTCATCTCTGTCGGGTGTTGAAGACAGTTTGCTCTGAATGGTGATTTTCCTGTCTTAGCAGCTACACTCTTATGGCAGATCCATAAGAGCAGTAGGCAAAAATTGAGTAATAGGGCTGAGTCGTCGGAGTTTGGTAGGCRAACAGGTCAGAAGGTTCACAGGTTTGATTTCCTTGAGAGTGAAATGTGACGTTAAGTTTTCTTGTTTTACATTTAGACAAACCAAACAATAAACTTTAAACATAGAGTCCCTCTCACCAATTCAGGAGAGGGAAGAATTCAGTCCTTTTGGGGCTTGAGTCTTATAGCACTTCTRCCACCCTAAAATTGCTGCTTTGATAACTACATTCTTAGGTCCCTGTACCATCTATCAGGATTGAAAGCAGCTCTGAGTGAAACTGGGAGTACCAGCTGGTAACTGGCAAAGCAGGAGAAGCAGAAGGGCTGCAAGTGCTGAACGCAAACCTGAGGTGATGCCAGTGCTGTACAGTGAGGTTTAGACTGGGAATTTCACTGCCTCATTCCTTTTTTTCCACTGCCTCGGTCTGCTTTTTTCCTATCAGTCTGTACTTTCAGAGCTCTTGCTCACATCGTCATCATCTAGAGATGGCTGTGCTGTTGTTATCATCACCTTTCTTAGGCATATTCAGCATACATCTATTAGGTATATCTTCTAAGGCATAATTCAGCTCCCATACTGCGTCTGTGTTCTGCCTGCTCTTTTTCTAATCAAGTGTAAACTTTGTGATTCTTCATTCAGCTCTGCACAGCAGGTTTATCAATTTGTTGAGCTTCGGATGGCTTCTCTCTGACAGGCAGCGCTCTCTCTGAAGGCCATCCAAAAACTCCTCGTTAAAAATATAGTCACCACTTTACCTCCCCTTCTCCTTTGCCTTACTCTGCAATATCTGGTCTTCTCCCTCTGCACCTGCAAGTGTTGGCAAAGTGGTAAGTGCCCTGCTGAAGCACGGTACAAAGGGGAGCAGGATGGGGGTGGAAGGTGAATCCTTACGCGTGCAGCTGCCCARGTTTGCAGGTTTGCTTGGATCAGCCCTCAGAACGAATGCAAAACGTAGCAGTGCATATCAGGATCTTCCAGACGTGTAGCATGACTCGATAGCTCGTAGCTGAYGGCAGAGACACATACGTGACACAGCAATCGTAAAGCTTTAATTACAGGTTCTTAGCGGGGTAGAGAGATTATCTTTTGGAAACAGTCACTTAAGAGTTATGTAAGTGTTCTCTGTAAATGCCAATGATTTTATACACTTAGCTTTTCTTACATGTGGACCTTATCTTTTAGTTTATTAATGTAGGCTATTAATATAGAGTTGCATTGCCTTTTACAGCAGACTGAGCACCTTAG
Organism: Eudromia elegans; assembly: GCA_003342815.1. NCBI lineage: Eukaryota > Metazoa > Chordata > Aves > Tinamiformes > Tinamidae > Eudromia > Eudromia elegans. The sequence continues at coordinate 2,311,545 of PTEX01000068.1, forward strand.
TGATAGACATTTTCTAGAATTCTTAGCATAATTATTCCTGTATTAAMATTATTCCAAGAAACAATATAATGAGATAGAATATGCAAGCAAAAAAACCTCATGTTTGCAGAGCGTTTTTTTTCCACTATAGATAGACCTTAAAATCAAATCACCTAAGGAGAGCAGTTTAACTTTCTYTTTTATTCCAAGCAACTTCAGCAGTTTTGCAGACAGCCACCTGTACCTCAGTGTTTGAACAGTTCCCTATTCATGACCCCATACAACCATACCAGGAATAATAAAACCTAAATAAAGCCTACTTACCAGCAATTAAAGTGATTTAATTCAAAATAAAATGACAGATGCATAATGGGTTAATTACAAAGTAAGTAATTAGCAAATAGGATGGAAAATGTTAAAAGGTTGTGGACTTTCGTTGTTTGCTTGGGAGAGATAGCAAAATCATCAGTGATTAAACTTTTTCTTTTAATTTCTGGACCTGATTTTACTATTGTTGGATTTAAATGAAGCAGCAAACAAGAAAAGAGTTATTAAAAAAAAAAAAAAGGCAGAAATCACTCCTTTATCAGCAATACTGAAAGGCCATTGTTAACACTGAGGCGGTGTGATTTGTTTCCAGACTACACCCAAAAGTAGGTTTGCAGCCATAGTGCCCCTGCTCAGGGTTGGGTTATGTGCCTGTTTAACGAAAGCAAAGAGCTTCTCTCTCTTCCCTTTCACCCGGCGCGTGGGCCCCTGTTGAGGTCGGGGAAAAATGATGGGAGAACAGTGGAGTTAGAGCTCACCTCCTAGCAAGCAGAGTCAATGAGTAAATTGTTTAGTTGGGAATATGCCCCAGTGTGTTTAATCTTCAAAAACTGAGGCTAGACGGGAATAGGGCTTTGAACAGGGTAACTGTTGAGCTCTGAAAGTCCTTAGCTAAAATCCAGTTAACTTAATACAGTGTTGGACATATAGAGAGAGCCACTACAGAAGGTACAAGCAATTTTCTGTTAAAATAAGCAAAATAGAGCTTTTACTTCATTTTCACAAGTATTATTCTTTCTGTCCATGACTCCTCTCTGCCCAAAACCAYAAGCAAACAGGCATTTAGATTGCTTTAATGCAGTCATATTTTATGACTGCTAGCTTACTACCAGGTAACTTGAAACTTCTTATTTATTCATAATAGTAATAAATATATTTATGTATGTATAAAACATGTGTTTTGTATTTTGACATTTCAGAGGGAATGTTTACAGAAAGTTTTCTCCAACCTGAGCATAATTGTTAGTGGAGTCGTTGAATTTTTCTTTTGAAAAATAAGCTTTTGGGTAAACCTCAGAAATAGCAATACGRGCTTCTCCATTTCAAAGTATCAATTAAAACCAGGCAGGAATTCTCCCTTTTAAATATAGCTGTCCTCTAACCTAATTGCATGTCCACCAGTAATCATTAGCATAATTTGACTGAATTTCCCAAAGCAGTCATATTATTCCGTCATCTCTCRTTTTCCTTTGAACATCGCTGTCATGTGCTCGCTTTCCTGTCTCGTAGCCAAGCCATACTCAACTCCCAACTGATGGAGCTGTCAGTCCAGCCCCGTAAGTATGTAACTTTACTTGCCTGTCACTTCTGTAACTGATAGGGATTTTTTTTTMTTTAGGGTATGCAGAATTTCATGCAATATTCTACGTATGCCCTCATTACGTCTTAAAGGATATCTCCCTTACTGGTTATTACCATGCCTCAACCTACCTCTTTAGAAATACCCTGTCCTCTTTCTTTGCGTGCCTTGTTGTGAACTCTTTTCTGAAGCCCATTTCATCTGAGATGCTTCTGTGCAGGTAGTTAAACACAGAGGACCATCAGCTGGGTTTGAAAAAAGGGATCTGGGCAGATTTTTAGCTTTTATTTGCCCTCCTACRATAAGTTTTACAGACTACGGGGTACGTATTTCAGAAAACACTCAACTTCTTGTCCTGGTCCTGTTGCCTTAATGTTGTCGACAGTAACCCTCTTCAAAGTTTGCCCCTCACTAGAATTAGAAGAGTTTAAGGCATACATTTCACTTCTGGAATCCGTGCTAACAATTTCAGAATTTGATAGAAATATAATTCTTTTCTCAGTTTTAGAGTGGGTATGGAAAATCATYAAGTAACTAAATATGCAAACCCTATGAGGCTAAATCCATAGTTATAACAGCATCTCGCTTTTTCTTTTTGAGTGTTTGCTGCAAAGGTCCCTGTATTTGCACACTGGAGCTCAAAGYGTGAAATACAGACAATGTTTTTTTCTGTATTTAGAATTTCTTTGTGAAAATGAAGTGCTGATRCTGTAAAGCTCTGGGTAAGAAAAGCAGAAAGCCTAAAGCTGCATTAATCCTGCTTCATATCCGAGTCCCTGAAAACAGCTCAAAACAAATGCCAGTACCAATCTTTAGGTAATACTTAACCCTATTCAATAGAGTGACATTTGCAGTTTGGAACATGTTCATTTCTGCTTCACTTGTTTTTTAGGCACAACATAGATAAGATGCATTGACAAAAATAATTCTTGTTAGCAAGAGTCAGCCATGTGCCTCCCTCCTGACATTTAGAAAACATTATTTTTCTTAATCCATTTCATGCTGAGGGTAGACAATCACATTCAATAAAAGACTTTGAAATATAGTATCTTTGGGATTATCTAACACTATTCAGTTTTACACAGATTTACTGAGTAATTCAAGACAACCATCACCTAATACAGACTTTGCAATGGGTAATAAAAGAAATTAGAATGGAAGATAAACTGTCCCTTGTTGAATTTTCAATGAGAGCTAATGTTCCCCAGGTTGACAGAACAAAACAGAAAAACAAGAAAAGTTTTGCGTCAGAGCAGTTGTCTGAATGAAACTCCCATATGCTGGAGAATGAACATGTACACCGTGAAGTGTCTCTAAGGCCCTTCAAACAACACAAGAGTAATTACTTAAATATGAGCTCTTTTCTATTATCCTTCTGCTTTGCCATTGTCGTTAGCCCTCCAGGATCCTTGTTCAGTGGGGTATTTATACAAGTATGTAGAGGTCATTCTGAATTAAGGCCTAAATCTCTAGCCATAAACATCTCTAATGTGCAGCTACAGATCAGCTACTCTCTTGTAAGTCTGGCCAGCTTTCATCAGATGACTTTATGGCAAGTCCCTCACAGAGTGGCTTTGAGATTAATGCTCCSAATATGCCATTTTGCTTAAATGTGATATAAGCTGACACGTGGATTTGCCGTCGCCCTGCTATGCAGCAACAACACAAGCAGGTGGAGAGCGTCTACACTTGGTGCAGTTCTGTTATGCTGTGGGAAGACATTAATGTGGCTTGAAAAACTCTTCGATCGCTGGAGTAGCCTCCCGGGCCATTAGCTCCTGTGAGAGGACGTAAGTCTTAATAGCGCTGGTTTGCAAAAGCAAAACACGGGCTGTCAAAAGAGTGGYAGGGCTGCTCCCCGTTCTGTGCTCCTCTTATGCCCTCCTGTGTACACACACAGGCTGAAGCAGAGCGCCGGGTGGAGGAGGGCTGGTGTTTCTGCAAGGGGTTGCAGTTATACGGGTTGCAGTCCGCGTGTCTGGGAAGTTTAAGCTGAGTGTAAATAGATTTTTCTTAGGGCCTGTACATCTAAGGTCAAGAGCTCCACACAGTGATTACCAATGATGAATGGCTTGATATTCTCTGTAAACGCAGAATCATTCATTTCTSTTAAAACTGGACAAGAGAAGCATTMCTTAGTTTGCTGTTTGATATCCATGTGGTTTAAAGGTAAAGTCTTTCTCTGCTGTGCTAGATGCTGTGAATGAGAACGTGTTTTCAGTGTATTAAGACCACTGGGGAAGTGACAGAAACATTGAAACTGTTTTCCCAGCCTTTTCTTTTGGCTAAGACAAAATCAATTATAGTATTTTCTAGTAAGTTAAAAAAGAATACATTTACCCCCAAAAAATAAAACACTARCTTCTCATGAAATCATGAGCACAACTTTTATCTGGCTAAATTACAACACTACTGTTTGTGATGCTGTGGAAGACCTGCRTGTTTGTAGATATTTTCAACAGGGCAGCTTAATCATCTAGCTATTTCTGCCAACCTTATGTCCAACCTGAGGTCTCACTAGTATGGTGAGAAATTATTTTGTCCATCTAAATTAACCTAAACTATTTACCCTGCAGTTTTGSTTAAATTCCAAGTGCTTTCAAAAATTTGTAAAGCAAAAAGGTTGCAGGTTAGAACTTGTTGGGCTTATTGTTTTCCTGTAATGTTTTTCTGGCTTTTGAACTGTGGAATAGTGTGGGGTACTGCAGAGTATTGCACTACTGCAGAGCTGAACACCTGATGGTCTGATCCTGACTTACACATAGCATCCCTAGTCTTGGCTTATTTGTGCTCAGATTTTTTTAGGATATTTTAGAAGCAGGTTAAAATTCTGAAATTCTGAACTTGAAAGGTAAAACAAGAACCCAGTAATAAACTTAACATGTTTTGGGTCATTACTCAGTGTGAGGAGGAAGGAATAGGATTAGGCCTAACTGCTGAGCGTGCGTATTATTTAATTCATTAGTTCTTTGCCTGTATGATCAGGTGCTTCAGGAGGGGAGGCATAAAAGTATTTAAATGGACGATGCACTGTATTTTTGGTCCTATGCTTTATTGCACTTACGGCCTCATGAGTAGAGCAAGCCCAGCAATGCCAAGTATGAGTCAAAGTTCATCTTGTGGCTACAAGCCGGTGGTGATGGGCCTTTTCAYTAAATGTATTTAGAAACTGGGTAGGTTTTCATTTCTCACGTGAGGCGTGGTTGTTCAGTATGTTTTATAAGGGAGAGAATGCTGCTTGCTCATTATATAGATGTCATGTACCGTAAGCTATTGTCTAATACATTTTCCACTGAATATGTATTGGCACAAAATCCTCTGTATAACTCAACTCCAGAAAGTTAGTTTTGCTTTGCTACTGAATATTGAACACAAATCTAAAAGTTCAGTTATGAATCAGTACAACCCATAGTCTGCCTTACCGCTTCTCATGGTGCAGCATTGCCAGTTTCGATTTTCTTACTAAAAAAATGGAAGTTAAAGTGTTTGTGGAGTAGCATTTGTGGAGAGAGTTTATGGAACAAAATGTTCAGATGACACATCAAATAATTTGCCACCACAAAGCCAAGATGGCCCCCAAGAAAAATAGAAGCGCCTGTGCCAGAATAGCATATGAGAGGATCATGTCCTGGAGCAGGCAGTCGGAGCGCGCTGGCGCGTTCCCCTGCGCTTCCAAGCGCCTGATCCCAAAACTGCCAGAGCTGCTTTCCAAAGGGATGCGGTACTGCAAGCTCTAAAAGGGAGTACACCAGGCTCAGTGTGGAAGCACTCAGGCTCCAGCAGCATCCCTGAACTGGAATAGCTCCTAGGAGGTTCCTCTGGGATGCAGGAGTGTGCCCGGCCAGAAGGTCGTGGTGGCCTCCATCATGTCCTCATGACAGTCAGCGTGCTGCAGCCAAAATACGTCAACTGGACATCGACTCTCAGCTTTCCTCATATTATTACTGGGATATTTGATATTCAGTGAAGATGCTGTTCTGCCCTCCCTGGCTGGTTTTCTATTATTTTTCCCGTGTGGAAGGCTTATGTCTTATGTCGTGTCTTCTCCGGTGTCTATGGGATTCATRTGATGGCCACAGATACAGTAGTAATGCCACCCACTCACGAACCTGCTTCCAAAAATGAAGACATGGCCATAATTGAGTTTAAGATATTAAATGGTTTTAAATTATTTGCTTTTTTCTCTCCGTCTTTGAAGCTTTGGGGGAGATCCAGAATCTCCCAACCAGAAAGGCTCCACTCACTTCTAAAACTGTTTTCTCTTATTCCAGTTGTCATTATTTATTGTTCTGTTTACTCTCCTCACAGTCTCTGCTTCCTTCACAGCCTCCCCTTGTCTTCATAGTCTCCAAACCATAAATACACCCCACTCTGCTCTTCCACCCRTACCTTCTACTCTTCCATCTCCCCRCCCTGCAGATCTTCTCCTTATTTCTTCCCCTTTCCATTTTCCCTACCCCTTTTTGGTTCCTCTGGTGCTCTGTGCTATGGAGTTTGTCCCCTTACGCTGGGTTTCCCATGGGTGCCTTGGCAGAGCTCTTGCTGCTCACGGGGTTTGTCAGCTGCCTCTTGGCAGCCRCCACTTCTCAGCAGGGTCCTGCCCGATGCCACGGGCTGCCGTGTGTCTCCKGCCCACCCGTGGTCTCGGTTGGAAGTTCTTCCCCTCGAAGGCAGCCCAGCTCTCACCGTGTCCAACGGGGAGTGTTGGCCTGCCAAATGTAGCTGCCACTACCTAGATCTGGAGAAAACCYTCTCAGTCCTCATCCCTCAAGTGCTGTAGCCCTCTGTATATTCATTATTTTATTCAGTGCATTTGTATGTAGCTGGAGGTGATTGGTGAGAGTGAGCATGTGCTTCAAGGCGTTGATTAATTGCTTAATCACCTTTTATATAAAAAAGAAAGTGCATAACCTGGCATTACAGGTTGACAACACGCCTAGATTGGAGACCAAAGCCTGAGAGTTAATTCAGATATGACCATCTCAGCCCAGTGGAGATCAGAATAGCACAAATGTCCCATTTTTGGATTTGAAACAAAAATAGGATTATTCTTTTCCTGATACGTGTCTGTAGATGTGAAACAAAAATGAGGATATCTACAATAAGAGAATAGAATAGAATCATAGAATTATACATAACTATTAGAATAGAATAGTAAATATTAGAAAATAGAATAGCTATTTTGCTACCTTCTTTGGAGGTACCTAGTATGAATGTGAGGAGTATATTTTTAAAAAAATAAAGAAATAAGAGGAAAAAGAAGTRGAGCTTAACTCTAGTGACTGAAAGCAGGATGTTGCCCTTTTGGCTGCCTCTGCTCTCTGGAGGGAGATCACATGGAGATACCAGCGCTGGGATCCTGAGCTCTGGGATGGCCCTAAACAGCCTGAACTTGTGACTCAGAGCCATGAGACCTCGGCTAGCTCCTTATGGGCAAACCAGCGCGCTCGGCGTGTAGAGGGGCATCTAATGAAGAGAGCTCACTGTGCTGGTAGCAAAGCTTAAACATGAAAATGGTGTCGCTTGTGAAAAGGAAGTTATTCTGTGAAGCCCGTGACGGCTCCCATAAATTTGTGGCCTAATGTGGTAGAGGCTGAGACTGTGAATCATCTGCCTAATTCCTAGTAGTGTCCGTTCACATACTTCTCAGTTAGTTATAGGCACTGAAAATGAATCCTGTTTTCTCCAGTATCTTCCACATTTAAGCAGCTTCTCTGCGAAAACTGCCATAATTGATGTAGATACCACATAAAATTTTTCCTTGCTTAAAGCAGCACAAAAATGCTGGGTCCTCAGAAGACATTCAAGCCTTTGGGTACCAGAATGGATAAATAGTTCTGTACTTCCACAATGTTTCCATCAATGTGGAAAGAAAGATAAAAGAAAGAAAAGAAAAATAGGAAATTATTTTACTTCTGGCATATGAAGTGGAGGAGAAACAAGTCATTTTACAAACATTTCCAGTGCTTTTGGAAAGACCGTTCCAGTCGCTGTCAGGTGCAGCACAGGTATTAAAATATGGGCTCGTTTGTCGTGTTTGTATTGGCAGTCGCTAGACTGAGCAGCTGGTGGAGATCTCGGCTTGCTGGTGCTCTCCGTTCACGTGGCACAAATAATACCTGCTCCAGGAAGCTGATTTCCAGGCAGGTGAGAGGAGGTAAAAGGGATGCACAGTCTCTGCTTTAAACTGCAGGAAACAGGAGGGCTCTGCCACAGCCAGATATCTCAGTATAGTGCCTTAAACAAAGACTATCTTTTCCTTCAATCACTTCATCATTGTCTTTCTACACAAGTGACATCTTCCTTCATGCCAAATCCTGGCCGCATTGGGAAAAGTGGCAAAACTCCCAGGATAGCCGGGATTTTTCTCTTTGTACAGAATTCATTGAGAAACTTTGTATTTCTCCTTTTTTTTTCCTGCTTCTTTTAATAAGTTGGCATATAAACAATAATTTTGGGATTGGAAACTAATTATTTACAGGAGAAAGAGCATTTTTATTTAAAACACTCGATTGTTTACTTCAAGAGCACTTCTGTGTCACTGAGTCACCAAACCACAATTAAATTCTGGGAAATGGCTTATTGCAGAGGTTCCTTGGGTCCCGTGACATGGTAGGATGGGGCAGATCCTGGTTTTAACTGGTGTCCTGATCTGAATGTGTCTCGTCTTTGGTGCTTTGGCTGACAGGCTGTCACTGAGTTTGGGGGGTACCACAACGTGGCAGGCCCAAAAGCAAAACGTTGCTGTCAGCTCTGCTGTGTGGCTTGTGCAGAGCAAACATCAGAGAATATCCGCTTTTCTCCTGAGTTTAAGGAGATGCTGTTGGTTCTGAGAAGAACCCCGAGGCCCAGGTAGGAAGGAAATTTCCTTCCAAGGAGAGTCCCTTGCTTGGAAGGAAAGGCAGAGAGACAAAAAGCACTACTGAACATGTAAGCTAGAGGATATTTTACCAGTTCCTGCAGTAAAACTTCTCAGTTGATTTTACCTTGCATTTGCTTTACAGTTAGAGTAAATACCAAAATTTTGGGATTTTTTTTTTTCTCTTCTTGGAAGCATGAAGCAATTTTGAATCAACAGCAATTAATGTAGTTTAAAGATTTACCACATAAACCAAGTTAACGTAATGAGGCATAAAATGATGAAAAGGAGACAGCATAAAATTATAGTGAAGAGCAAACAAGGGCCGTTAATGCAGACGGACTTGGAAAAGAAAAAAGAAAAAAGGAAAAAAAGAAAAAAGAATAAAAGGGAAAACGGAAGGTTAAAAGCAGCGCTAGAGGTTTCGCACCGGGGGAG
>PTEX01000068.1:2320629-2330926 GCA_003342815.1 Eudromia elegans
TTGCCGCCCCGCAGGAGAGTCTGCAGGCGGCGAGCGGGCCGGCTCGGGGCTTGGGTGAGGCTGCAGGAGCGCGCCCCAGATACATTAATGATGTGGCGCGGGTGTTTGCTCCGACTCACCTGCCGTCTAATTCCGGAGTCGTGGCGTGCGCCTAAATGGAGCAGATGTCCTTTCAGCCTGCTGCTGCTCCTGCTGACGGGAGATATTTCAAGGACAAGAGACGTTCCTGGTGTAAGGAAACAGCGTTCTGTTGAAATAGGAACTTGGCTGTGTTGCTGAGTGATCATAGGCGGTCATGGGAATAAAATACTGATCAGGGCAATGTAAGAGAGACTTTATTTCCCCTTTTAAAAAGTCATTTACATGTTAACATTAAAAGATATTTCCTGATAATGAGCAAAGCTTSCTTCTGATCCCATGCTGGTTTTACACTGCTGTTAGGTCAGTTTTAAAAAATCTAATGAGATCTGTTCTCCATTTTGGAATAATACCTGTAGGATGGTCTCTGTTTGAACTGGGTTGTCTATGCTGAAACCAGAGGGAGAAGMGGGTATCAAGCTGGGAAGTGCTCGGAGGGAATGAGGTTCCTGAAAGAGGATGTACTATTTGTGGTACCCTTCGTTGAAARGTGGATTTCTAATTCCTCTGAATCCTCTTTTCTTAATGAACTGGGGCATAATGCACGTATATCACTAGAAACAGTGAGATAAAAAAAGACTTTTTTTTCCCCAGAAATTGCATATTAGTACCTTTTACAGAAAATTAGGGGAAGGTGTTCTATGAAATAGGAGCATTTTTTTCCCCTCATGAGTAGCTGTCAGCTGTACAAGTTCCTTCTTTGTGACCTTGGCTCCAAAGCCTTGGTACCTACAGACCATCCAGTCTACCAGGTTCTGGACCTAGTGTGCTTTCCTGGCCCCATACAGTGCAGCAAGGTGCGTTGAATTTAATATAGTGGGTTGTGCCATCAAAATGGTATTCAACATCCAAAATGTTCCATCCTATTTAAAAGTTAACATTATTGACATAATTATTATACATATTTGCATTTATGGGTATATTACATGGGGTGTTATTTCTTTTCCCTTTTCTTGGCAGGTGACATTGGTGACAGAAGAAGAACAAGAATGATTACTTATCCATAACTCCCAGCAGTATGTCAGGTAACCACACTTCCTAAGAGCATCTCTACAATATTTCTTGCTTTTTGATGGGTTTATTATTCAAAATTTCCTGCAAAACAGTATTTTTTAGAAGTCCTGAGTTCATTGGTGCTGAGAACAGAAGTCTTCCCTCTACCCAGCATACATAGATAGGAGGCATGGAGTAATCCTCCCCTACGTTTACCCCCTGGAACTCCTATGCTCCTTGGATTTCCTTCAGCAACGGTGCTGCATTTTACTCTACATGCATATTTCAACTTCTGCTTTTCCTGCTGGAGCTGCCAGCACAGTGACAGTTTCTGCTGACTAGGTTGGCAAAAGTTATTTTGTAACATGGACATACACCTTGAGGTTCAAAGTGAGACAGTCAGATTCACTTTATATTGATTACTAAGCACTCTCCTAATAATAATTGACCAGATCTGTTGGCAGGCTGAAGATCCAGCGTTGAAATCACCCTTAACCATTTTAAGTTCTATTTAGCACCTTATCCCTTTCAACTGTACAGTGTTGAGAGGCTGCACATGAATTAGCTATGTCAAAAAGATATATAGGCTGGTCTGAGAATAGAATGTCCACAAAGGTTTAGTTGCTATATAGGCATCACATAGAAAACTTGTGCAGACTTCTGCAAAAGGTTCCAATACTCATCAAATCACATAAGAAAATGAATTGTTCTGCAGATATTGTTTGTTAATGGTATTTAGCTATTGAAATATGTATAGCTAGATCCTTTTAAAAGCTTGTTTGTAAAATGGAGCATGTGTTACATAGGGAAAGCCATAACAAACAAGCCTCAATTCCTGCTGTTATACTCAGGGGACAGTTTAGTTTTATTGTCTGGGCAGGTCAAATATTTTTTCTCCTACCCTAGATGGCTGCCATCCCAATGTCTGTGCTTGGCCCACAGAGGTTAAAAGCTACATCTGGCAACAAGGATACGTTTTTGCTTCTGGGATTCTGGATGTAACATATAGAGGAAAAGCAAAATATTATTTTTATATATGCTGTTATAGGATAAATGTTGTTTGCACATGTGTTTAGTTTCCATGTGAGGGTGAATCATGTGGCTGTTCTTATGGCTTCTTTGCTGTTCTTTGAAGTRGAGTTTGGGCGCAGGTGGATGCCAGAGGCCCCCAAGGCTGCTCGTGAGGTTGGGTTGCCTTGCCCTGGGTGAGTGTGTCGGGCTCGGGGTTTGCATCACCGCCACCTCAGAGCGGTGAGGGAATGTGTCTCCCGAGGCTGGGGAAGGCAGGGCCTGCTGGAAAGCTTTGTGCATTCTTCTGCAGTCATTCTTGGCATCCTCGTGTAATGAAACAAAGGCCTGTTTTTGCAAGAAGTGGTGACATTGACATATAACACTCAATCTCTCCCAGCTCACTTATGTGCTCTCTTCAGTCTCGTGTCACAGTGTTGTTTCTTGACCTTTTACTGCAGGGCCTGTAGCTTGTGCTGCGTGGTGGGGTCCAACACACGGTATATCCATCTCGTTAGCGGTGCGGGTGACAGATCCCTGTGCAGGGGGGTCCTATGGAGGCCCCCCATAGCGCCTGCCCAGACTGTGCCCATGGCCTTCCCCACCCAGGCAGCTCTGCAGAGCTCTGTGCAAGCACAGCCTGGGTGCAAGTGCCTCTGTTTTCAGCATTTCTTTGGAAGGGAGTGGGCAGGAGAAATGTGTACAAAGAAAACAGTCTCCAGTTTATTTGCAGTTTATTTGCAGAAGAAGAGTGTTGGTGCAGCTGGACATATCCAGAGCTCGCTATTAGAAGCAGTTTATATGTTCTGTTTCCCATTATAGAGATGAAATTCCCTGCATGAGTGCATATGCAAAAAGAAACATGGTTGACATAAAAATCTTTCAAATTTTTGACCATGTAAATAAAAATAAATAAATACCAGTGTAGAGCTGGATAGAACTCCTTTCCTAATGAATGAAAATAAAAGYTTAGATTCTGATACTTAGATGCTGGAGAGCGGAATCCTATCCAAAACCAACCCAGTTGCCTAATATAATAGGTTGTAGTATACTGGTTTTTGGTAGGTCGTTTATTTCTCTGTGTTTATGTTACATTCTTAATACACAAAGAGTTTTCTTGTGTAGGCACTACTCAAAGCCTCTAGGTTCTAGCACAGTCTAGAAGTATTTTCTGTGATGAAGGTTGTAGAATTTGGCCTGGAGTACTAAAGCTGGTACTAAAGCTAGACTTTACTGTGTCTTGCAGTTGCCATAGGAGAAATATTTTGAATGTTTTGACATATCGGCTTTAAAAACGCACTTATTGTTTTATAACATACATTTGTGAGTGTATATATGCTTACAGCTTTAATAAGGCAGAGTTCAAAATTTCCAAAATGATAGTGAGAACTTCAAACTTTTCTGTATCCAGTTCAGTTAACTTGGAAGGATTTCAGCAAAGTAAAACCCCTTACTTGCAGGTTTTTTATGCAAAAAGAGAAAACTCAAAGAAAAATGTTAACAAAGACCAAACTACTGTCACTTTTTCCTAGAATGCAGTCCAAAAGTTCACACAGAAATGCACACGAGGCTAATGGACACCCAATCCTGTGTGCTTGATCAGCATTGGAAACTGACAAATGGAAAGGTGGCCTTACAGGTTTTGAAATCTCTGTGCTCGTCAGTATACCTCTGCAACCAAGCGAATTATAAATGTCCAGGCTTGCCTGGCCTCTTCAATGTGCACGTAACTCAGATGCTGACCAAAGCCTCAGATAAAGTGGTGATTCAGGAGGGGAGGGCTGGCCGTACTACGTGTCTTGCAGTTGAGACAGACACATCCTGTTCTCATAAACTTGGTACAGCCATAAATAAATACTTGTCAGGCTACTGAGGAACAAAGCAATCTGAAAGTTCAATTTTCCTATTTGAAGCCTAATTTCTTTAAAGATTTCCCTTCTTTTATTATCAACTCAGCAGTAAATCTGATGGTTTTAAAGAACAAGAGAAATGCGTTTAAGGAATGTGCAATATATTTTATGTACATAGAAATAACTAGAAAATGCTCAGTTGGATAGTAACATTACCATAGTCCATCATCAGCTTTATATTTGGCACCAGAAATTACAGTGCATGGAGTATTGGAAAAATATTATAAGCATTTTAAAAATTAGTCCTATTTCAGCAGTGATTACAATCTTTCTGCCACATATTTGTACAATATAATAGTAAATTTAAGAAGTAGTGTTTTCCCATTGAGATGATACAGTACTTTCATAGAGAAATAAAAATAAATATACAACATAGCTTATGTAGTTTATAACAAAATTCTTCCTGTTTAAATACTGTAGTGAAGCTTTTGGCGGTAGCACCGTCGTTCACTGGCACTTGTCTAAAACTGAAAGCTTCTGTGTGACAGCACTTAACTGGAGTGAGAACAGGCGACGGAATTCAAGAATGGGTTCTAAAACTTGAGAAATTCAATAATATTTGCAGAGTGTCGTAGATCTCAATAATGTTGCCTTCGTGGTTGCTGAAAACAGTGTGTAGAATAATGGTCTCAGAGCGGTTTTTATACTCCAGTGAGTCCAGGATTGTACCCTGAATGTGTTTTGGTTTCATAATTGATCCCAACACTGCCCTTTTACACTCAAATATTCACACTGTTCTATTTGATAATGATGGTAAAGTTAGAYTGAGATAGGAATTATAATAAAATTAAGTGCTTACTTCAAGGAATAGAATTTAAATGTCATAAATGCATATTTTCAATAARTGGAATTTAATATGCAGTATTTCTTGTAACAGGTAACTCATGTAGAGAAGAAAAATAATCAACTATTATATAAACAAATGCATTTGAAAAACRGTATTTCCAGAGTGGTTGCATGTAATTACAAGCAACTCAGAAAAGTAATCGAGTAGGTTCAGAGAGGATATCTTTCTGAGTCTTTTCACTATAATGCTCMTTAACCTGTAAATATGTTCTTAGTTCAAATGGAAAACAGTTTATTGTGTAACCTCAGATGAGAAATGATTTCTCCTAAATTTCTGTAGTGATTTTCTTTGGATAATTTAATTTAACATACATCACTGTCTGAAAGTGCAAGCCATCCCACACTTCTTGTCCAACAGACCACCATAAAATGCCATTAACTCAAATATATTGTTTCTTTTAAATAATGAACTTTGTAGAAGGACAGTAAATACTTAAATATAGGGTTTTGTTATGCTAGGATTCAGCAGCTTTGTAATGAGCTTTGGGGGATTTTCAAAAGGTTAACAAGATTTATATTGTGGGATGTTTTTGCATGAAGCTATGAATCATGATGGCTCTTATTACTTAGAAGCATATTTCTGAATATGCAGTTAAAAATATCACGCTTAGTACGTTCTAGGTTACAGACATTCTGGTTTAATTTTAACTTTTTTGTATAAAACTTTAATGTTTTATGCGATTTCAAGAAATGTCAGTTTCAAAAGGCAAGTAGTCTGTATAACATTTTGTAATGTTTCAGTGTTTTATACAATTCTCTAATAACACGTTGGGATTTTCTTTCCCCTCAGAACTTACTGAAAGAACTTCTCTGAAAAGCATTATTTCTCGGGGAGAAGCAGGAAGGTGTTTCAGTTTCCAGCTCAAGGTGGTAGTTACAGCTCAAGAATATCGGCTGTATTTTCCAGCAGAGATATCACTGTGTTTAGTTAGATTTCACTGTGAATGGAGCAAACACACATGTTTTTCTTTTTTAAAGTTTTGTGGTATCTGGTAGCCATTTTTTTAAGTATGTTGCATTATGTTTGTTCTTTTTTTTTTTCCCATTGCTTTCAATTAATTATCAGTATATTCAGACCATTTTAATAATCTTTTCTTTAAAGGAGAGTAAAGCTTAAGGAAATTGCATTGGAAGAGACACTTATTTTACAGTTAATTTGAAAACCAGAGATGCTTCTTTTTGGAAACTTGTCTTCCTGCAGTATAATTTCTGATGGGAGCAGATTGTTAAGTGTTGGAAATGCTGAGTTCCATTCTTAGCCTGCGTAACACTGTGTGTTTTGCTGCTGTTGTAGGTTAGAGAGAGTGCACAGTGCTGTTAGTGTAACTGATACTTGTTAATTTCGCAGGGAGAAAGAAAGTAAAAATAGTTAATAAAAATATGTCCTTGTGTTTACCCTAAGCTTTCTGCAATAGTCTATAAAACAGACCATTCTCCTTTGCTAAGCTTACCCTTGGATCTGCAGCCTGCCATTTTGTGTTCGTCTCAAGCCTTGGCTTCTGCCCAGTTCTTCTGATACCTCAGAGCACTGAGCTAGCCCCTCTTGTCCTTTAAATGTAGTCCTGTATAAAGAGAGGACAGTAATTTCTGGTGCCAGTGAAAACTGATGATGAATTATGGGGATGCTACTATCCAAATGAGCATTTTCTATTTATTTCCATATAAATACAATATGTTTTACACTTCCTAAATGCATTTTACTTGCTCTTCAAAAGCATCAGACTTACTGCTAATCATAAGAAGGTAAAGGTTTAAAGAAACGTTTTAAGAAATCAGGTTTCAAAATGGGAAAGCTGAACTTTCAGATTTGCTTTGTGCATGTATGATCATTAACATGATTTATTTTTTTGACTTTCACAAACTGATTTYATCTTTGTTGAGACTGCTCGTTTTAGTACCTCTTTTTTACCTGACSATTGCTCTGTTGAACAGGAATTTATGGCAGTGCTATTTCAAGATACAGAATTTCTTTGAGCAATTATAGAACAAGAACAGCTTAAACTATTTCATCGTCCTRAAAAAAAGAGCTTCAATTATGTGCACATCTACCCAGGATTTACTGTTAATGTGACCAAATACACTGTCCGTTTCTTAGTGGGCTGAGTTTGAAGGTCCGGCGTGGACCATCCAAACCTGAGAATCAAGACTTTACAAAAACTATGCAATTCATTGGAAGGACATTTTTTCCCAAATGGTTGTACCATGGTTGTACCAAATGTTTACATTTTGAAGATCTRTTTTATGAAGTCTTAATCTGGAAATAATGCTTTGCATTATCACTTAGTTTGTTTTAGTAGGTTCCTGAATATTAAAAGCATTGCCTAGCATAACATGAAGAGAGTAATAATGCATTATAATCCCCTATTCACACACAGACTTACATGGAAATGAGTCCCAGGGAGATGGTTTATTATCCATAAAACATCAAATTACCCTTGGTAATATTTTGGTTGACCTTGGTTAAGAGGGAGGTGGTTCTTCACATTGAGGGAGGCAGATACTGGAGCTTGTTGCCCAAAGGATGCTGTGGATGCAAGAAGCATCATGGTAGGGAACAGGAGCGGCACTTTAGAGAAGGATCCCTTAGATCTTACTACTGTGGAGAAATCCACAGGCTCGGGAAATCCCATGGGTTGAAAATAGGTGGCAGTTGGGAGACTCTTGGGAAACTCTTGCCCGATCTTACTGTGTCTTTCCCCTGGCATCTGCTGAGGCAGAGCAGCCAAGTGCTGGAGCACAGTCCATGCTGTGTAATGCAACCCAGTCCATTGTATGTCTAGATATTTTACTGCTTTTTCCCATATACCTTTGATCATTMGTTTCTTCTAATATTTTGATGAGCTCTTTAGCTTTCACAAGCTTCCATATCCAGGTACAGAACTCCAGGATCTGTGCAGAATGGTAGGAAATCTCCTTCATTAGAATAGATTGAAATTAAACTAGTGGTTTTTCTAGGCAGAGGATTTCTAATAGTGCTTTGCATACCCAGCCCCCAAACCATTAGCTTAGAAACTGCTTTTGGTTACCCTGTAGATGAGCTGTCACCTTCCTCTGGATAGTCTTTTCTTGATGACATTTTCTTCTTACGTTTATAAACTTGAGTGCAATGTCAAGCCCAGATTCTTGCTGAGATGATAAATATATCTAGTATTTCTTTAAAAGTTAATTAAAATATTGTGTTTTTAAAAAGCAATTGCAATGGTTCATACCGAAGTAGTCATTTATGTTGTCAACTATTACAGTKTATAGTGCAGTGTAAGTTTGTTAATATTGTATTTTTTTATGCATTGAGAACCCTTTGCTTTTAATAATGTGAACCACTTTTAAGCCTTGTCCAGAAGATTATTTGAATATACTAAAATAACCTCCACTATATTTAAAACTGTATTCTAAAAGGTAATATGTAAACATTTTATAATATTGACACAAATAAGGGGAATTCTTCCTGTCCTGGATTCRATAGTCCTGGTATGTTTATTTCCATAAACATAAGTGCATGCATCTTTCTGCAGTGCCAGAAACAACCTAGCGGTTTCAGTAGACATCACTGGTCCCACATCCTCGTTGAAGTCTTTTGTCTCTCACTGTGCACTTTTGTTTTATAGCACCTGTTACTTTTACATTTTAAAATTTGAAGGTATAAATCACATATTCTCAAAGGTTTTAYTTGGCACATTATATGACAACATGGTTTGGATAGCTGTAAATWGGAAGCTGGCCAGTCTGTATTAGCTCCATGCATCCATGCTCCATTCTCTTCCTTATTGAAGAAAAGCATAAACCTGGTGTAAAAGTTAGGAAACCCCATTGGAAAAATATTTCCRTGTTTGATAAAGAAGATGAAAATGTAGTGATGTTATTCTGCAGAAAAGAGAATGGATATGGAAGAGAGAAGGGCAGGAGGGAGAGGAGAAGCAAAATGAATGTGTGGAAGGTGTGAAAAGAAAATGTTCTGCACGGTAACACTTAGGAGAAGCATAGCCTTAACCTTGTCTGGCACAGACACTTTCATCATTCCAAGCATAAACATTTCTGTAAAATTCACATGCTTTTCCTGATAGTTACTTTACATGCTCCAAAACACTTGYACAAAACATGAATCGGATTTTAATTTTACAGGTTGGGAGGTGTCCTTTAATTGCAGCACTTCTTTTTCTGGTATGAGYTGCTAAGTAAAAATCATCTAGTGTCATTGGACTGAGTCCATACAAAGCCAGGCTGCTTGATCAACCTACTGTTCGCTCCTCAGTCATAATCCTGATTGCATTTGCCTTAGTTGATCTCCTAGAAACCAGCCCACTTTGATGTCCTTAAATGCTTGTCTACTTCAATRTTTAAAAAGCAGTAGAAATATTGTTGCACTTGCTACTCAGTTTGCTGGAAATTTCAAATATTAGAAGAGATAAACCTCTATTAAAATGTCACTTTTATCAGTCTTTTGTTTTCCAATCAAGTCAGTCAATGACAACTCAGAGACTACTAATACCTCTGTCTGCTGTTTTGATYAGCTGCAAGCTGAAATTCTCGAAGGCTGTGRGCGGTTTTAGAACAACTGCTTGTAGAGAGGACACGTCTTTCAATGTGACGTCTGAGAAGTGGTCATTTACGTGGTGTCTCGGGTCTAAATGCTGCCCTATTGCTGAGGATGGAAAGGAGAGGTTTGTGTGGGGATTGGAGTTGGGGACGACCGCCCAGTTCATTGCAGCGAGAGCCCTGTCCTCCCAGCAGCTCCCAGTGTGTGCTGCGGAGCGGAGCGGCTTTTCCCATCTCCTCTGCCATGGCTGGCAGACCGAGAAGCATAGGGAAAGGCGTGGGACTGTTTGAGGCAGAAACCAGTGAATTATTCCGCTGCTTTTGCAGGCCTTTGCTGAGATAACATTCATCTATAGGGASAGGGTATCCCTCACGTCTGTCCGTTTGGAGTCTTGGCTTGGCCTGTGAGGAAGGATTTCTGAGGATTTCTCCTTGCCTGTCCTTTTAGGCGAGATTGATTGGGCCTTGGTTGCTTAAACTTTGCTTTTCTCTGAAACAGCCTTACCTTTAGATATACTTTAATGGGAACCTGAGAAAGTCTTYTGAAGTGCTGACTGCTCAGATGTCAGTTGCTCCCACAATATTCTGCTTAAATATCTCTGAAGTTACTTGATGATTCCTTAACTTAGGTTGACAAGAAGAAGCTCTAAATCCTTCTAGTTAGTCCTTCTTTACTCTGAAATGGAGCCTGTGTAGTTGTAGTTCACCCAGGAGACTCTCCTGCTTTTGCTCTTGATTAGGGCTATATTATAGGTAGCTAGAAGGAGAGAGATTCAGGGAGGTCAGAAAATATTAAATTATCTTCCTTTATCGAGGATAAAAGCAAAGCACCAGAAGCAGGTACCATAGATTTAAACATATTCTCTGCT
>PTEX01000068.1:2331014-2381356 GCA_003342815.1 Eudromia elegans
AAAGGAGTAGAATAAATAATGTCATCCTGCAGTGAAACTGTAATTTAACATCTTAACAYGCTGAATGGTAATTTAGGATATACATGTGTGTTGTATACACAGACATACAGGAAAAGATGAAATATGAGATTCCTTAAGGAGCTTCGAGGTAGCTCCTTAATTCTTACTCTCTGTCTAGCAAAACTTGAATGCAGAAAGTCCCTGTAGACTTAAGAGAATTTGTGAAATAAAGTGGAAGCCTGTAAAATTAAATAAACTGCAGCTAAGATAAGAGTCAAAGAAGTGAGACAAATTTCAAAGGGAACTAAGAGGAAAGGAAAAGCTAAAGCTACCTGACTGTGGRTTAGCTGCTSTACAGTTCTGTCTGGGCAGATCCCRAGGGATAGGAGCTTTAACAGCAACAGGTTGTTCCCATTGTTTAAATGCGCCCCCATAATCATACTTAAAAATCCCCAAGATGCTTTACAAGCAGATATAGGAAAATACGTTTTAGAATTGCTCACTATGTGTAAAAACCTGTATGCATTTTGTGAAGATTCCTCTTAATATTAGGTGAAATTGGTGAAAAGATGTAGAAATTTGTGCCTAACAAGACTGAGCAGTCTGGATTATGAATCACTGGCCTCGTTTCCAGGACAAAACACAAGAATTGAGTAAATTGTGTAACGGAGTTTTCCTCATGGAGTAGATACCTATGTGGCATCAGCGATCCTTTCAAGAAATTGGCCAAGTATAAAATACCTGTATTTATGAGAGAAGCCTAGAAATATACATGTATGTGTACACACACACACACACACACACACACACAGAGAAATATATATATATATGTGTGTTGCACATGCTTGGATCCCAAATTTGTTTGTATTAATATCCTAGTCATGCAGGGAGATAGCTGGAAACGAAAAGGAAGTGAAGGGCTGAGGTTATCTGGGGGCTTATCGGAGGTTAAAGAACACCTGGGCGGACTGGGCTCCGGTGTGCAGTTCCCATCCATGCTGAGCAGAGGGAGACGGCCAAGCTCCACCCGGGTGTTCCCGGGAAGCTTCGTGCAGCTCCCAGAGGGTCTTCCCAGAACCATCCAGTCCTTCCCTYTCAAGTTTCTGTTCACTTGGAAGGCTACAGGATCTTCAAGGGTTCAAATTAGGGAAAAAGAAATGTATGGGTTTACTTTTGAAATTAAATTGGATTTATTTTATGATTTATTGAAACTCTGTATGTGAACAGGGACATAATATACAGTACACAATATTAATATGAAACAATAGTATTTAATACTGACAGTGATTAAATCTATGGAATATGTCTTGTATTAGCAATGTCCCACTTAACAGAATTCTTTAGACAAAACTTTTAAAACTGGTGATAGTATGATAGTTCTGGTAACTGAATACCAAACTTTTTGTTAAACAGTTTTATCAGGAAATCAGTACTTGGAATGCATTAATTTGTTCATATGGATATCAGTGACTTTACTAAGTAAAATTTATGTAAAATTTACTCTTAGATCCTTAAAAAATAGCAGAACCATACAATGATTTAAATCGTAGTGGATGTCAGTCATCAAATGACTGGAATTTGACATTTTCTGYGTTCAAGTTATAAAGCAATTTTAATTGTATTCAGATGCATATAATCTAAAATAAAATATTTTCTTTAAATGTGGAATATGAAATGTGAAGTGGCATTTCTATTGCATTTATTTTTACTCCCCCAAGAATAGAAAACAGGCCATATTTATATTTACGCATTTATCAACTGGTGATATTTGAGTGTCTTCTGTACCAAAAAAAAAAAAAAAACCTAAGCTTTTTGACTGATTAGGTGAAATCATGACGCTTTGGGTGTATTATATTTAGAGGACCTGAACATCCAAACCCCTGTGGATAAAAATATGCCTCTGACACTGCCCTGTGGGCAGCACTAGATGAAGGCAGGAGGTATCACAAGTGCGACGGCTAAGCATGCCCACATAAGAATGTCACCCTTAGGTAACAGAGTGTCCCTCAGGTCAGCCTACGATAAGAGCAAAGTCAAACAAGGCTGAATCCTTGATGTTTTGTGTTTTAAGCATCTGAAAATTGTTCACGACCAGCCCCGACCTACAAGACCTCAAATGATCATATGAGCGAGGCAATAAATGGGTAGTAACGTGCCGCGGGGCCCATGTGCTGGCTGTGGCGTTGGGAAAGTGGCATCGAGCCGTAACCTGTCCACGTAGCGCTGCCTACTCGCACGGGCTTCGGAGACGGGGAGTTTTTATATTTAATGGTACCGGAGGCAAGCCATGGTTGCTGAATGGGCATGGCTGAAGGGCTCGGCGTTGCACCAGAGCGGTCCGGTGGAGATGCATGGGAATTCCGCGGCACCGGGACAGCTCGGGAAGCGCTTGCTTTCCAAAACGCCACACCTGAGCAAGATTTTGGCAATGCCCACAGCTTGTAACCCTGCGGTGTTTACCAAACCGTCAGAAAGGGGCCTCCTGTCCCGGCACAGACTGATCCAGCTGCCCGGCAGAAATCACAAATGGAAAGTATTTGGCACATCAGAAAATCGCGTTTGTTGGAAAAGCCATTCCAAAAATGATGATATCCCGAGGAGTGGACGGCGGCTTTCCCGGTGTCTCTATGCTGCAGCTTGGACAAGCACTGTTTTACAGCCAGGCCATAGAAAAGCAAACTTTCAAGTCAGGCCAAGTGCCCAGGAATACCAGACAGAAGACAAAAAATGCAAAGGTAAACAGCATTATTATACAGCAAATATTGTGTTAGGGGAAAGAAAAAAATCCCTTATATCTATGTTTATGTTCAGGGGTTTGACCAGTGGTAAAAGCATTTTCTGGTTTTATTGTTACAAGTTTTCTTCCTTTTTTTTTTTCTTTTTTTTTTAAACAGCAGGATTAATTATGACTTTTTGCATTTCTATTTATATGAGTTTATACCTTTTTCTAAGTCCTGATGATGATGTGATAAGTACTTCATAGGTTTTTAAATGTGATATATAACACAAAAATATTTTTATTCCTGTAGACCTTTAAAAAATAGTTCTCTCTCTGCCTTTTATGGTCTTCATCAAAAATCCTTGCTTTTCAACCTGGACTTGTTAAATGAAGTGCATCCTTGATACACTAAAAAGGCAAAGGCAAGAGTAAGGCATTCTTTTATTGCTTTCAGGATGCTCATCTCTCACCTCTGACTGTGGTGTTTTGCCTTTTATTCTTCGTTATAACTAATTGTCCCTTAAAATCTTAGTTAGTGCCCATGGAGCACACACATAAATGGACCTCTTTGTTCCAAATATTGTTTATCTCAGGAAAATTGATCATTTCTTTCAAATAGTCCTTTTTTTTTTTCTTATGAGAGCAGAATTGGAAAAGAAATCCTGTTAAGAGTTATGGTTGCTTAGGTGTTAGCACAAATTTAGCGCTGAAGTCACTTTTATTCCATTTGAAACCAGGATAAATGGAGTTCTTCATTGTTCAGCGCCCCAGAAGAGATAAAYGTTGCCTATTGCAAGGCAGGGACTGCAAGTTGTTTTCTTTTACTTAAGTCTTGCGTCACTCCAGGAAGACAGATTACAGTGTCAGGAAGGATATCACCTCATGAAAAAGTTAAACTGGTCTAAGTACCTGATTTCTGTAGATTTAGTTGCTCTTTACCTCAGAATGCCTCGTGCTGACAGATGTCAGGTGTTGATCGCTTTAGCGTCTTACAGGGGCTGTCCAGACAGAGCCACCCAAGAGTCCCTTAATCAGGTTGTGTCAAGCTACGTTAGCGGCCTCTCGCCTCTGCTTTGTCTTTGCGCATATGGGACGTTCTGCCTTAAAGTTCTCCTAGGGGCTTTGGGAGGGAGGGACTTGGGAAAGGTGCATGTTTTAAGTCTTGGCAGTTACTTTCTTGGGAGTTAAGCCATCTAATTAACCTAATGGGGTCTTCCAATTAGGAGCAAAGGGGGGACTTAGCAAACTGGGTTGTCTGGGTCGTAGGCCTATCTGACGCGCTTGCCAGTATTTGTTTGGAGATGGTCTTAAAGGTTGTCAGACACGATTCAAGGTTTGGTAGCCTGTTGCTTGGCAAACCCCTCAAGGAGCAAATTCTTTCAGATGAGACCCCACTGCCTACATGTGCCGTGAGTGATAGGAAATTCAGGGCAGCTCCATGATGGTGGAAGAGCAAACTCCATTCTCTGTAGCCCAAATGTATTCAAGGCATCAAATATTACATGAGAGGACTGGGCTTGCAGGGAATCTGAGCATTTAAATGTAAACCATGGCACTCTTTGTTATCCGAACAGGCTGATGGTTTTGAAGTGTTTCGTGAGTCACAGGCTGGCGTAGCGGAGTGTCCTCCCCGAGGGAGTGCAGGGGTTGCGGGTGATGTGGTTCAGAGAGGGGACAAGCTCGGCAGTGCTGAGAGACGCAGCAGGGTAGTGAACAAACAAGACCTTCCTCGGGCTTGTGCTAGAGGCGGCTGATTTGGCGTTTGCTGCATCTGCTTCACACCTGAAAAATATGATTTTATGCCAGAAAACTTCAGCTTTTCTTTTTTTCTCTCAGCTCTAGCACTTGCTTTGATAAACATAYTGTGAGCAAAATGCCAATTTTTAAAGTCTTTGATTCTACGGAGAAATACTCTTTGATGTGTCAAATGCCATTTTAACTTTATCGCCATAGACTTCCATAAATAGAATTACTTAGTGATTTAGTCATAAATGGAGTTTTTCAGATGAATATTATGTAGAGATGGTTCGTTCTTTCTGAGCCCAATGAGGGTCAGAAGTGATGTGACAAGCTAGTATCTAAATTCCTCAAGTGAGATTTTGCATGACTCATTAGATTATTTTGGAAGGACCATTCCCTATCTTTATGGTGCCCAGAGATATAGACTGTCTGGGATGCATTGCATACTATGTTGTCCGAGTCCTGAGAGCGCAGATTTGCTTTCTTCTTGGAGATSAGTGTTTTTCCTCTTAGCCTTCATGAGAAGCCTATCGTCTATTMACCCATGCAAATAAAAAAACTGTAAATAGGAAAAATAACATTTATTTTATAATATGTAAAATACAAATGTACACAATGGCTAGAATTTTTAAAAGGTGTGTTTAGGCCTTGCAAATGCATGTTCAAATATGCAAAACTGTTTTTGAATAAATGCTATTTTTTCACCATCTGTATGTATAAAGTGAAAACACAATCAATATAAAATGTTTCCATTTAGTCCCTTGAGTGTTCTGCTCTGTCCTTTGGGAGCTCTGTAAAAGCTGGATTGATATTGCGGTATCGGTTAAAAGTGGAACGCAGGGGCCTTTCCTGCAACACTGACACACGGAGCAGGGGTGCACCATTTAAAAGCAGTTGGGAGAATCTAACTTTTTGGGGTAAAATGTCATTTGCAGAGCTGCACAAGGAGCAGATATATGCAACAGGGGTAGGTTGTGTGGAATACACTAGTTCCATGTGTATCAGAGATGTGGATTGTTTGGGCTACTGTGTGAAGAGGATCATCCAAATAGGAATATTGCTTTCTTAAAACTTCTGTGGGTTAATTTTATTATTTTTCATTGTGAGCTAAGTTTCAATAGAAGAGCAACTTTGATTGTTTGCAATCAAAAATGTTAAATCAGAGWTTTTAAAACGTGAGTCCAGGAGGAGGCGTTTGTGCTGTTACAGAGCGGTCTCCTTGCACAAGTCTGGTTTCGGGCACTCCAGCCCTGGCGGTGGCTCTGCTTCCCTGGCTTCACTGCGCTCGCTGCTGGTCTACACTGGCAGGGGTAGTTCAGAACTTTTGGGGAATACTTCGATCTCATCTCCGAACCTTCTGTTCTTATAGAACAATAACGTGAAACTTCAGACAGTGAAGGGTGCAACCTCTGCATCCTCTTTTGCTACTGTATCAAAATTTCTCTTTTATTCCTGTCTTGTTAATTTGTGCCTTAGGTTCTGTTCCAGCAGGGGTTACAACACAGTCAAATACTTGYGAACCACTGGAACTCCAAATGTGATACTGCAGTGCGGAAAGCAATGCAAGCTTAGTGAGACTTGATTCAAACACTCCACTATTGAAGTCAGAACACAACACTGAAACAAAAAAATTGTATATATTATTTTCTAATCCCATTTGGGTGTTTAGAGGAAGATCCTATTTGGCTGTCTTTTACTACATGGTTTAATTTGAAGTGATACAGGAAAGAGACCTGCAGGATTGGACCCTAAGACATTCCACTAAAAAAGTTCTAGGAATATTTCAGTTTTACTAATAATGTTAAATCCTTGCAGTATTTTTTTGAGCTGAGTTGYTTCCAAGGGAAACAAATTTCTGCTGTGTTATAGACCTCTTTTGATATTGGCACATTACAAGTGAGGAAACCTCATTCCCTGGCAAGGTTTTTCATTCAGTTTTTGTCAAAAAAACCTCTCATCCACATTACTTTCTCGTTCTTCTTGGTTTCTTGTATTTTAATTTCCTCGCAACTTTACAGTAGTTTGAAGAAAAGTAGTACATATGGCACATTTTAAACATTACTGACAGAGCATTAGAAAACAAACAGTGTGGGGGGATTTGGTCTTTGAACCGAAAGACATTTGTAGGCAATCCCGTATCAAGAGACCATCCCTGGCAGGGCTGTGCTGGCTCCAACTGTGCGGTCTGCATGTATTCTCTTGTATTCTGTTTAGAGGAGAGAAATTTTGTAGGAATTTTGCCTCAAAACAAATRAGGGGAAAAGCATCTGCTGGAAATGTCTGGCTCTGTTCCCAGCAGGTGTTTTGGGCACCCTGCCCTCGGAGGGCTGAGCGGTAGGTGACGGGGTGGCCACGGGTCTCTGCCGCAGCCTGGCTGCCTTCGATTCTGAGCAGGGCCTCCTTCTCATGYGGGGCTCCACGAGCCCGCAAGGTGCTCCTCATGCCTGAAGGGCCGGGTCCTGTCCCTGCCGTGCATCGCGTTCATCGTCTCAAAAACTCCCCCAGGGTACCCGGACCACGGGGAGTTTAGAGTCCTCTGGTTGTTCCAGCACTGGTGTCACCCTGGAGACTGGCATGGACCAAACTGGCTATTTTGACCGAAATCATGTGTTCCTTTTTATTCTTAATTNNCAAAATAAAAACTGTAAAATGCTAGGCAGCTGTGATTTCTAAGTGAAAGACAAATTTCTTGGATTAGCCACCTCCTGGTAAAAATAGGTGGATATTCTGCCGTGCTGTGGGTATTCCGAGTCTCGCCTTTATGCAAGAGCTCACATAAATTCCTGTTAGCTCTAATGGAGATSGTTCTGCTTTAAATGAAATGTTTTAAATGAAAACTCCACATATTGTGCATGCAGAATGTTTTCCTTCCGGGCGTTTGGAGAAATAGACTCAGCAGGTTGCGGTGTTGTARGTATTACGTTTGTGTATAGTACAGTATTACCAAGCAGTCACATCGACGGGCAGTTCGGGGGTTCTGTGCAAAGAGGCATTGTGGAGTTTCTTAGGAAATCTCTGTCAGTTTGAATGTTATTCTCTGAGAAGGAAACTGTAATAAAAGAATACCATGAATTTAAAATATGTGTGAAGTTATTATAAATCTTAAATGGAGAATGCACTTCTTTTTTCTAAAAGCATTTGTAGCAAATATTTGTCAATACTTTTTGACATGTGTTTTCAGTTTGTTATGTTTTTTTTTTATAGAAGGCTTTTTTTTTCCCTCCTGGAAAATAAAAGAATATATGCTTTTTATCTCTGAATATATGAATAAATGTAGCTGATAAAATGTAGTGCACAAGCAAATCATCATACTTATAAAAGTACTTAGAGAAGTTTCCAATAAGCGAGCACTTACCTTGATACATGGCCATGATTTTTTTAAAGTGCTGAGAATCTATTTTTGAAGAATCAAGTCTTGTCTAAGACATGTTTTTTATCTCAGACAAAACCACTGTTTGGAAAATCTTGATCATAGACTTGAACTAAAATGAAAATTAACTTTTAATATGTGTTTTATCACAGTATATTTCTTAATACTATTTATTGAGCAAGAACTTTGGTAAGAAACAGCACTGGGAGTGAAGATTCATTTGTGTTTTCCTTTGTGATTTCAGTAAATACTGACTGCTCTTAACACAGTCATTACTTTAAATTATCAGGGTACTACCACAAAGTTCATTCTGGAAGTAACTTCATTGACTTCAGTAGAAATTACATCAATAGAGATCATTTTGACTTACCAAATACATTATTATTTTGTGAGGCAAGTTAATAAGCACAAAGTTTAGAGATCCTTCTTTTATAGTWAGGAAAAAAAAAATCAAAATAATCCAAGAGTAAAATACAAATTCTCTGATCCTCAGAATTAGTTACCCTAAGATGTCTTAATCTGTATGTTACATACGAGTTGTCAGTGGTCATTTTTTAAAAGGTTAATTACATTTGTGCGTTAGAAAAAGGGGCCCCTTATTTTGGGGCTCTTTAGAGCAGTCTGCAGCATTTAGTTATGCCAGCTGGGGAGAAATATGTATATGTTCAGTGCTGATTTTTACATGTTTCACAGATTTTGGAGGGATGTTTGATTTTATGTTCAGCTAGGGTGCTGGAGGTATCCTTAAAAGATGAGAACGTGCCAATGTGCAGGGAATTTTAGCAAACGCGTGTTGTATGAAATGAGTAAAAGAGCAAAATTGAGACCTTACTATTAATTCAGTAATTCTACTTTCTAATAATAAGAACTGACATTAAAGGGTGGTATTATCTTGTTACCTATTTCACAATTTTTCTTTCATATTTATGCAATGCTGCAAAGAGAACATACTTTAGCTTGTAAAAAAAAAAAAAAGGCAACTAGTATAATATTTAAAAACTCTTTTAGATAAAAACAGAAAAGGTGATCAAACACAACATATGAAGGACATTAATGTTTGCAGAGTTTTAAGCAATTACAGGATCTTACAGCATTTGTTTAATTAAAGTGTGCATAGCTCCTATGGAAGCTGACCTGGGTGAAGAAAACCTGCTTACTGTGCTCCGGTTCTTGTTGCAAAAAATAGATACTTTTCTGGAAGTACTTCATTACTGAAACATAAAAGACCATGAAACAAAATAGCAAACCAGGTAGCTTATTGGTAATATTGAAGCCGTGTCCTTTTCGTTGATTAAATCAAATTATTTTGAAGTTTCCCACCTGTTGAACTAAATAGAAATTATCTCCCCAAATCACTGAAGTTTAAAAAAGCTGCTTTCCCGTAAATGCATTAACAGACAGTAGGGAGGATTGTGTATGTGTGGAGGGCTGGGGAGATTCATGCATGTAATTCTGTAAAACAAAATCAATAATGCTGATGACAGATTAAGTTGCTAAATTTTGTAAAACTAGACTACTGTTTGGGTCATCAACACAGCGCTATTGGATTTTCTATGGTTTAATGCTGAAAAACAGGATTATTGATTTTAGGATTTTCAGCGTATCCCCTCTGGGAGTTCTTAAGCGGCCTTTATAATGCTTCACACTTAAGTTGACCACTACAGTGACATAACTGTGTCCTGCCTTAGTAATCATTTTCTAATCATATTGCAAAGGCCTGGAAATGGCTTATAAAACGATTACCGCAGCCAAGCGGTGGAGCGGGAGGGCTGTCGGGACGCGGCTCCTTTGTCTGGTGGCCCCTGCTACCTGCCTGCCATCTTCCCTTGGAATTAACTTACAGTCACAGATTAAGACCTTTGACTGTCATAAATCTGCTTCCCAATATGTTTGACTGGCAGGGTTGTCCACGGGCCRTCCCGATATAAATAGGATTTTAGCACATCAGGTGCCGCTCCGAAGTGAAACGGGCTGCTCGGCGCTGGGCTCCCGTGTATATTCATTGCTCCTCTCCYGGCCCATGCGTATGCATGCCCGTGTGTGTGTGTGTGTGTGCGTAAAGTAGGAGCCGAGATAGGGTAAGAAAATGAACTACTGTATGCAAGAAATATATGAAGTGCACCCAGCTGCGGGGAGCAATTGCTACATGCAGTCCACTGACTATTGCACATATATCGAAGATAATCAGGGCTACAGCAGTTGTGATGCTCAGGTCCTGCACAGTAACAACATATATATGGAACAGGCCTGGGCGGTGAATCAGCCTTATACCTGTAGTTACCCTGGAAACGTGTTTAAAAGCGAGTACGCTGACATGGACATGGCCCTGAATCAGTACAACCAACCTGAATATTTCACCGAAGAAAAACCTACTTTTTCTCAAGTGCAGTCGCCATCGTACTCGCAGAAGAAAGGTAGGGGCAATTTATTTAAATACCAAAAAAAAAAAAAAAAAAAAAAAAAAGAAAAAACAATCTGTGCTTTTGTTTTTGTTTTGCTTTAAACTTACAGTCGCATCACTTGGCTCTGATGCATCTTTGAAGGTGAAGGCTGCCGGTTCCAAACCGCGAGCAGCGCTAACGTAGGTTGCTAGGTGATTGGGAGGTTTTCTGTGAGCGACCAGGATTTCCAAGCACTTTTTCTTAATCTGTGAGAGACATTTGCAAATATATTGCTTGTTTTCTGCTTCTCGTGGCTGCTGAGTTCGTTTGCCGTACGTCTAGGTAAGAAAGTTTCTCTTCCGAAATGTCGGCAGTGTCTGTTCGTCAGCCTCGCGCTTTCTGCCTGCGTGCGGACCGGTCCGTTTGTGTGAGTCCTCGTTACCACTGAATGTGAACGCTCTYTACTCGGTAACTCAGTCTCCAAAGGTATTTTGAAAATAGAGCTGCTGTCGTGTATGAGTTACCCKTTTAAATGAAAGCTGTGCCTTTCTGGTTATGCAAAGCAAAGGAGACAGGGCAGTCAAGAAGGTAACTCTGCAGTAAGGACTTKGCTGCACGCAGAAAGTTGCTCTAGTCAATATGTTTTTGAGGGCTGGTTAGAGTGTAGTGTCTGTGCCCTTAGAATTATATCACTGCTTGTTTTCAGCATTTCTTCCTCTGCGTTCAAGKAAGCAATGCAGGTAGCACGTCTAAAAAGAGCCCAAAATGTTRAAAGCTTGTAAATGTTTTCAGTGCTAGTTTTTCAAGAGTCAGACGAGGAAACTGGCACATGTGCAGTGTATATTCTCCATAACAGTATATTCCTTTAAAGTCACCTATATAAAGAAAGAAATACAAAGTTTGTTGTAGCAATATCCTTTTTCTATCAAAACCAAATTTTCTCTATGCATTTATTCAGAAACAAAACAAATCTTATTTAACTGATTAGATACAGAGTTTTCGTGGTCAAAAGTAGCATGTTAATATCACAGAAAATTGAATTATTTTCCTTTTTTGCGGGAAATAATGATTAGTGCATGATATAATAAAACGATAGATTCAGTAGAAAGTGTCTTGATTTTTATACTTTGAATAATATTTCATAATAAAGGAAATAAATATCAGAAAAAAGTAATCCTGCTCTAGGAATCTGTAGAGAACATGATTAAGTTATAGACKAAATGTAGTTCTATAATAATGTAAATTTTTTGTATTTTGTAGCATTCTAAAGTTTTCTCTTTTTTTGGCTGATTTTATGCTACTGTGTTTTAACCAATGAATTTATAGCTCTTCATAGACTTTTCATATATGTCATTTTGATAAAAATAAAAACTGCTGCACARGGTTAATTTAAAGAAGATAGAGACTTGCTCTTGCAAAGTCAGGGAAGGAATATATATTTCGTAATGTGAAAGGATCTTAAATGTTCTTTGCTGTRCTTAGATCTGAGCTTTAAATGAGTTATTTCAGTACGCCGACATCTGATACATTTAATGCTCTGTTTACAGCTTTCTGCTTGTTTTGTTGAAAGAATACAGGGTTATTTTTAAAAATACTCATCTGCTTATGTTTTGTGCTACCTCTACTGCTTAAAGAGAATTTGGGGGGGGGGGGCAGTTGCTCGAGCACACTTTTAATTGATCATTCACAGGGACTGAGCAAGGTTCTGTCGCGTCTTTACAGCCGTCCTTACTGTGATAATCAATAAAAAGTTGAGTCCCTTCTGTCAAACCGTTGCAAGCACTCAGTTTGTTAAGCAAAAAGATTTCCATCTTTTAACCAAGCTATCCTAAAATTAACGAGTCTTTTAATCCTGTCCCAAGAACAGAAGCCTCTGTACAGGGCATCTGTGCCTGTATTGATCCAGAATTGATTTGGGGGGGTAAGAGGGAGTTTTTTAGAGAAGCCTTGGTAATAGCCCATTAAAGCAAAATTAAATCCCTGAGCACCTGTCCRTGAGGAATCTTGATTGTTGCAGTTGGTGTTTCTGTTAGTTTCATGAAACTTGTAATAATCTCGATACCATCCATGCTGTTCAAATCAGATTGTGGCTTGCAGTGCCACATGGAGGTTCTTCATATCAAAACTTCTGCTGGTTTATAATTGCCCAGCATCTTCTTTAGTTTCCTCTCCAGGAGGATAATAGCATCTATGTTTTGTATGCTGAGAAAAGCTGATGTCTATGAAGGGAARTTTAATTACTTCTGTATTTATATGTCACTTTGAGAGTGCTATGGAAATATCGAGAAGCAAAGACCCAGACAATGTCAGTGTTGCTAAAGGGACAAGGATCAGAACTTAGATATTATAGCTAAAYGTCCAGAAATGTAGGAAGGCATACCGCAGATGTAACCATACATTAAAAATTATTATTTCCTGGTTTTCAATTTACAGATTCTCATGAATGACTTGAATATTAAGGGGGGAAAAAACCTACACTCCAGGAAAGCAGGGATGGAGGTGTAGTTTTAGGTTTGCATCTCGTTCTGCATCTCCTGTGCAGTCCTCTACACTATTAAAATATGGGAACACCATTGCACAAGAGTTTACTTTTTTATTAAGGAAGTATATGTAGACCCTGGTCCTAACTTAAAGAACCCACAGGCAGATATACTTTGTCCTCTGCATGAGGGCATCTCATCTATTTGGGTGGGACAGGGYTGATGGTCCAGAGAAGGGAGTGCTCTTCCCAGGTGTGTCCCAGGAGCTCCCACCTGGTTTTTCCCTGAGCTTCCTCGCAGTGATCTTGCATCAGGATGCACAGGGAGGATGGTGCTTCTTCAGAGGAGCCCGTGCTGAGCACGGGGCAGAAGCGTCTTTTCATCTCCTCGCACCATCAGTACGGGGAGGAAGGACAAGGACCCTGCAGTCCACAAGCTCCAGAAGTAGTTGCACTGGCCCAGAAACCTCGGTGTTGGGTACTTGCACAGTGTAGTGGCCATTTGGGCAACATAGGTCTGCAAAATTAAAGCTTTGGTTGGAGATCATTTCCCTTTGCACAGTCATTTCACAGAGTTTAGTGTAAAATGCCCACTGTTGTCAATGAAGTTAGGTTTTATATAGGTGGGCCTCCAAAGGTGATTAAAAGCTGCCCTAGAACGAAGCGTTTGCAGGCTTCCCAAGTCACACCACAACAGTGCAAGGACCTGTTTATCTCTTTTATTTCCCCCAGATTTAAGGTGAAATTAAGGCAATGTTTTTAAGAGCCCTGCATATGATAGATGAATGGGGCTTTGAAACTTATTATTGCTATAATTGTCCTTGTTATTTCACCTTATATTTTCTCAGGCAGTTTGCATACAGCTAAGCATACACAGTGTGTAACTGCTAAGCTGTGTGAGTGAATTAGTCCAAACTGAGTTCTCAGCAGTGTGAAAAACC
The DNA here is from genome assembly GCA_003342815.1 of Eudromia elegans. Lineage (NCBI taxonomy): Eukaryota > Metazoa > Chordata > Aves > Tinamiformes > Tinamidae > Eudromia > Eudromia elegans. The sequence goes on from PTEX01000068.1 coordinate 2,344,645, forward strand.
CAGGGTATTTTCTGAACACCTAAGAAAATAAACATGGAGGCTGTGTCAAAATGTCTTTTTATCAGAGCAGTGAGTGTAAATTGAGGATCTACACAATTTACAAAGAGGACTGATTATTTGTCATGTTTGACTTTTGCAGAAGTGTAGCTCCCAGTATGGTAACAGTTACCATTTATCTTTTAGAAATTATTTGTTTTTGTAGACAGTGCTCTTGACTACCAACTTAAAGAGGTAACTGTAATCAGAAAATTGGCATCAAGTTATTTAGCAAATCAATATGCATTTAGAGGTAAATGTGCTTCATTTTTAATAAAAACTTTGTCAGTGGAAAAAGTGATTCCAGCTCCTTCACTGTAGTCGTTGTCGAACCAAATGAAGGATGAAGGGTGAGCTACTCTCCATCAGCAGTAAAACTCATCTTCAGTAAGACTTTGATTTCTGTGTAAGTTGCCTGTGATAATAAGGCATATCTCTGAAAACATTTAAATTCTTTTGCAAATGTTATGTCTGAAAAGCCAAACTCTTGATACTGAGTTTGCATGAATGACAAAAATTGCATGGTGTGACACAGGAGCATTTTGTGCCTAGAGCAGGTAACRGAAGAAGTGCACTAGTGTCACAGCAGTTTAAATGATAGTGCAGGGTGGGCTAAAATGCTTTCAGGAACATTTGAGCCACCCCAGTGATATTGACTCAGCCCAAGGATTTGGAGTTGACATGGAAAAGTCAGAATGGGAAAAAAGGCTCCCCAAAGAAAGCTCCCAAATCCTGCTTTTGCAAAGTTTCTCCTCAAATTTTAGTAATTCCATAAATCAAACRAAGTCAAACATTAGATCTGCAAATGGTTTAATAGTCAGCTAACAGGCAATGTGTGTGTGTGCTTAACAACATTCCATGATGCAGAAAATAAAGAAATCTCAGTGGGGGTAATATAAAGAAAGTTGGGGATGAGTATCACTGAGTTGGGAATAAGTATCAGCCTTTGAGATTAAKATTGAACATATGAATTATACCCCCATCCCTGTTTTTGTATGGGAAGATTTATGACAAAAAGATGCTTTTTCTGCTCTGTGCTTTGTCCGTTAAAGCACTATTTAAACTTTTAAAATATTTTTTAAACAAATATAYCAAGGATGATATCTGTATGATTCTTGTAGTTGATTTTATAATTTGCAATGAATTATRATGTGTCTATTCAAACAGTATGAATTTTCAGTTCTAATACAATTCAGAATTCTCAAAGTAGTATTTTTTTTGGCATTTTCATACTCCCATTTATAGCAAACACTGCTAGCTTACTGATTAAGTCCTGAATCCCTTATTTTATTGAGGCATATATATCTTCACAACATTATCCTGTGCCATGTTACAATAAAAATGAACCAAAGTACTGAATAATGGTCTTAAAACACAAGTGTTCTTGTAAAATAAAAAAAAGAAATGCTATTTTCCACTTGCAAGCAGTTTGAGTTGTGTCAGAAACAAGCTGGTAAGAACATATAGTATATATATATTATATATATTTTTTTGAGTGCATGTCACACAGGCCCCTCATGGAGGGAGAGGATAAATAGGAATGACTATTTCTTTTGTGTTCCTCCAGTSTATTGTACTGTCTGGGGTCATGTGTGCTGCTGTAAGATATCATTCCTACACAAAGTAATWTGAGAATATGGGCATACGGCAGTAATGAAAGAAGCTGTCTCTGATCAGTTAGTAAATCTCATTTGGCTCGCACAGTRCCTCTTCATTGTACATTTTCCTGTAGAGGAGTTTGTTTTTTCCATACCTCTAAAAGAGTGCTAAAGAGTTAAAATGTCCARGCTGTTGTGGTTCACCATCAGGGTGGGTTATATTGGATTATACAACATAGTCTTCCAGGATGGGGACAGGGGGTCCTGCTGAGGACTTAGGCTTGCCAAGACAGTCCGATTAGGCAGACTGGCAGGTGGGAGTCTGGAGAACCAGGAAGTCACTTCGGACCACAGGGAAAACAGCAGGTGCACCAAGGGCCAGGGCCCTGCGTGGTGCTGCCCATTCAGAGCGAGGGTCGGCAGAACCTTTCGTATCRGATGGACAAGGTCAACTCATCGCTGAGGTTAACTCCCAGGATCATGCTGCGTGTGCCGAATGATGGTCTCAGAGGATGACAGACCACAGCACACGTGGGCTCGAACCCACTTTGGTGCTTTKGAATGGTTCCTTCTAACTAATTACTGAGTACTTTGACCAAGTAACGCAGGATGAGATATCAATACCAGAAGTAGGAGCCCACCCAATGTTTCTGTGGAATTTCACATAAGATATTCCTTAATACTGGAGCAACCAGGTCACTCTATCMAGGCAATCTCTGCTGCTTCCAGCAGGAACCTTTATTTTCAGGCTAGAGTTATGAAACACATCCGAGATGTAAAATTACTTACTGACATGAGGGACAAATCTCAGGCTACAAATCCTTTGTGTTCTTCAGGGCTCCTGGGATTGAGAAGAGTCTGTTTCTCAGCTTCTTCCTCAAACTCAGTTCGTTCAGCCTCCGTTTGCTCTCTGACTAAACGAGGCTCGTAGCTCTGCTGCCATCCACGACTTCCCCAAGAGTCTGCGTCTTGCTATTCATAGATTCCATGTTGGCGCCACATTTAGAAAAGCACCATTGAATTTCATTCTGCTACTATTGGGTCAAACAGTGAATAAGAGCAAAAATTGCTTATCTGCAAGTCTAGAAGCCAAAGGTGCACTGAATTTAAGCAAAAGTAGTTGAAAAAATTAGCAAATATTTATAAGGAAGTTAAGGTTTGCAAGTCCCCTTATTCTCCTTGGCCTGAGTTCTGTTTGCCTGAAGCACATATCTTTTTAAATCTCTGCTGAATGTCCAATTTTTCTACTTTCTAGCAGTTTCTCCTGGAAGCCAGCGGTACTTGCTGGAAGGAGGCTTATAAATSAGCAGAAGTGTGAATATCACTCTCAGGCTTTTAATAGAAAGCTAAAATGTTTATTGCACATTTTTATTGTCAGTGATTTCTTGGAATAAGAATTTTTTATCCATGTTTCCTGTTGAATCGATGAAGGAGTTCACAATGTGCTTGCGTTGTGATATGGGCGCGATTATTCAAAAGTAATGCACATCACAGTTCACATTTAAGTAAGTTAAAAATATATCACTTAATACTTCTGATAAAGCAAAACTGGGGATGTGGTGTCATTTAGGGATTCCATTTTTTGATTTCTGACTAGAACTGCCTATTGGTGTTTTGTATTCTCTGCCAGATTCGAAATTGCCTTCTGGGTTGAAGGAAGTCTTGAAACCCCCACGAGGGATGGGAACACCAGTGGTCACCTGTGTAGCCTCTTGTCTGTAGTTAAGGGGGCCGTTTAAACAAGCAGTTTCCTGTTCCTCCGATAGAACAAAGCTGCCATTACATGAGCAGGGCTAACCAGATTATATACTTAATGAAATATCAAGGCCTTTAATGCTCAAGTAACTCTTGGAGAAGCAAGCAAGGGAGACTTCATTTTGGAGCATAGCATCTATGCTGTGCTAAGGCTGGGCTTCAGCAGTAGCAAGGGGCCCTTAACCTTAATAAGGAATTCAATGGAAGACTTTGCTTCTCTTTGCTTCCCTGCTTCGGCTGCCTCCTGCATCAGCTGTGTGAGGCAAGTGTGAATGAGAGGAGGGCAGGACAGAGATAACCACCCCTGCTAATCCTCCCCTGCCACAAAGTCCATTAGGAGCCAGTGATGTAAATTGGAGTAGAAGCCCTGCTGTGTCTCCCCCCGCAAGGTCACAGAGGCAGCTCCGCGTACCGTCCGCGCTCTGCGCGAGCACAGCTGGTTCACWAGGCAGAAACACAACCTACGTGTAAAGCACATATTTTGCCATATCATAGACTGATGCCATACGTCAATAGAATCCTGACCAGTTCCCTTTCAGATTCTAGGAGCATTAGCAAAGCTGAGACRGGCGTCTGGGCTTGCCTTCAGAGTGCTCCTGCTTCCCAAAGTTACATAAGGGAGTATTTTTATCTAATTTTAGATTAACAAAAGATTTAGATTTAGATCTAAATGATTTAAGTCCTCTTAACTGCTCAAAACTGGACATCTGAAGTTGACAGGATTCTTCTTCCTGCCATCTTTCTTTACTTGCTCCTAATCCACTCATCAACACCAAAAAGTTCACTTAAGCTGAATTAATTTCAAGTATTTTAATACTCACTGAACTGACAGGCCTAGAGGTTTATAATCAGCAGTACAAGGTCCAGCTGGATATCAGTCACTAGTGGTGTCCCGCAGGGGTCAACCCTGGGACCAGTGCCATTAACCTCTTCATCAGTGACCTGGATGAAGGACRGAGTGCACACTAGCAGTTTGCTAGTGATACTCAGCTGCAAGGAGTGGCTGATACAGCAGAGGGACGTGTTGCCATTCAGAGGGACCTTGATAGGCTGGAGGGTTGGGTGGAGAGGAACCTCCACAGGAAGTTCCACAAAGGCAAGTGCAGGGCCCTGCACACAGCGAGGAGTAACCCCATGCACCAGTTCAGGCTGGGGACCTGCCTGCTGGAAGGCAGTTCTGCAGAGAAGGTCCATGGGACAGCAAGATGGACATGAGCCAGCAATGTGTCCTTGTGGCAAAGGCGGCCAACTGTGTCCTTGGCTGCATTAGGAATAGCATTGCCAGTAGCATGAGCCTCTCATACGAGGAGAGGTTACAAGAGATGGAATTGTTTAGCTGGGGTAGATCTTTATCAAAGTGTATCAACACCTGAATGAGGGATGGACACAGATGCTTCTCAGTGGTACCCACTGACAGGATAAGAGGAACAAGCTAAAACACAGGAGAGTCCATCTGAACCCGAGAGAAAAGGTTGCCCAGAGACCTCTCTGGAGAAAATTCTGTCTGCAGTAGAGTCTCCATCCTTGGAGATATCCGAAACACAACTGTACGCACTCCTGGCCAACCTGTTCTAAGTGACTCCACTTGAGATGGCGGGGTTGGAGCAGATGATCTCCAGAGATCCCTTCCAACCTCAACTTTTCTGTGATTCTGTGAGGTTTTTACTGTATTTTAATAATCTTGCATTCTATGTAAAAATCTGTTCTTTCCACCTCCATTCACTGGGGGTCAGCCAGGGAATCATAGTATTACGTCCTTATAGAKATAAAGAAAAGGCATGTATTATAAAGTATATGTGAAAGATATAACTCCATTAATTCTGTGTTGTCAGAACACTTTATTTGAAAGTTTTATGCTATACCCTATTTAAAAGTTCTCTTTAGTTTAGAATTGCTTTTTGGTTGCTGTCAGAATTGAGTTTTGTTTCGCTTCTTTCCTCAATTTGAGAGTGTGTCTGTAATATCAAAACAAATGTCGTTATGGGAGAAGCAGCAAGCATATCCGATGTTTTTCCCCATAGTAATGCTTGATTCCACTTGCTGAGTGTCTGCTAAACCACTTCAGAAGAGCAAATACCGTTCTCACACATGCACATACACACACACATATTTGAATGCCCACGTATCTTGCCCTGAATTCGAGCTGTGTGGAACGGTGCTGTGGAACACACCCAGGTAAGGAATGATCCAGCCAGCTTGCGCTCGCRGTTGCGGGCGCTCTGCAAACCGCACCTGCGGAGCTGTTTTGAAGCAAGCGAACTGTCGGTAAATATTTCTTCATAACAGGCCTCTGAGTCACTTTGCAAGCTGGAATCTCAGCTTGCTGCAGTGTACAAGCATATGAGGGTTTTTGTGGAACAGGAAAGAGAGATATACTGTGTGTTTCACTTCTTTGTTTTTTTCACATCAAAGCCTTTGAGGTAAAAATAAATATATTTATTTTTCTGAAATATTATTTCACTCAGGAGAGGATAATCTTGTTCAGACTGGTCTTTCTTGACCCGTACGTGCTGAAACACTTTAAAAAAATGGAAGGTAACATGAGCTATGTATAAATTCACTCGTAACGTGTTTTGCAAAAGCTTTTTATTCAGGGAATTCAGCCAGTGGTTCTGTGAGGTCAGAAGTGTGGGGCTGGCAGACAAGATCTGCAGTGGATTTTGATTTGCTATTTAGTGCTTACCTGCCACTTTCTTTTTCTTTCCAGGGTATATACCCAGTTACTTAGACAAGGATGAGCTATGTGTAGTGTGTGGGGACAAAGCCACCGGATATCATTATCGCTGCATCACTTGTGAAGGTTGCAAGGTAAATGGCCCGGTGGGGAGGTGGGAATTAGAAATAGCTCTCCAGCACCTTCTCCATTTATACAGACTTCCTGAACTGCACTGTCAGATAAAACAAAGACAGATTAGAGGCGAATAAGAACATCCCGTACTGATGATAAGCCCTATTTGGATGTGCTGCTGATTTTCATATGCATAAGGAATATAGTTGCTTTTTGCAGTGTTTGCTTTGGAAAAGAAGACAAAAAAAGTTAGATTTTGTTGTTGTTGTTCAACCGGTAGCTTTTATTTTTCCATTTTTAAATGTTTCTGTGGCCACGTGCTCAGCCAGAGCTCATCAGCGTTCTCCCAGCGACTCCAGTGAAGCTGTTTATGCAATAGTTGAGATTCTGCCTGAGGATTTGTTGTCATTGCTGGTGTTTCAGTGTCTCTAACAGTTACTGTAAGAAATCAAAAATAAAAATCCTTTCCGCATGCTCATACAACAGTAACATCCAGCATTTTAGCAAACATTGACATCCAGTTAAAAAACTTCTTCAAAGAAAAAAGAATTTATTTCTTTAGCATATTGAAAAGTGCTTACAAAGCTAAACTGGCTCTTCAAGCTGCATGAAAAGAAATCAAAGGGATTGCTTTGAGCAAGTAAATAAAAAAATAAACAAAAATTGAATAACATAGTCAAGTAAATCTTAAATGATTTCACTGCCATAAATTTCCCTGAATAGCCTGAGATTCTGTAAAAAAGCTATTCTTTCATGCAAGAGAAAAAAGTTTTTCTGAACAAATGAGACCACACATGTTAAACACTGGTGTTACGAGACTAAGCTGCAAAACTCTTGCTCTGTTCATCCTGAAAGTCTGGAATAATTGTAGCTGAGATTTTGGATTTGGATTGACTTTAGAGCTAATTCTTACATTGAATTAGCTCCCTCAGTTGTACAATATTGCCAAAAGTTAAACCTTTGAGGTGGACAAAGCCCTAAATATCCTATGTATAGCAGGTTTGCGGTAAATTAGTAATGATTTTGCACACATGTGTATGTGTGTGCCTATGAAAATGATTTATGTATGAGAAAAATTCTGGAGCTGAACAAATTATCCTTACACATTTGTATTCTGTATACCATACCGAGACAATACATAAAACATGTGAAGATGACTTAATTCAGGTACAATGAAAGCGATAGTGTGGCATTATGAAATAGTGCTTCTGCTGATCCCCCAACTAAAGAGCTGCCCACCAAGTCTTGTGCTAAGGTTTTTGTTAGCCATTATAAAAATACAGCATATGAAATCTACTTATATCCCCAGATTCAGTTCTTTGTCTAATGCACAATTTGAAATAATGCCTAATGCACAAGGCACTGAACTAGCAATTTGCAACAAATAAATAATTTATTTCTTGTAGTTATAATTGGCTTCMTAACAGACTGTTTTGTTTTGTTTTATTTTGCTTTGTTTTGTTTTGTTTTGCTGTTCTTAGTGCAAGTGTACTCACTGAACAGGATGGTTTGGCAGCTATTTTTATGTGGACAATTTAAACCCATACTTTGGGATATTTGTGTGCACATTCCAAGGTGTATAGTTTTTCTTCAAGGTTATATATAATCAATTCTGGATAAATTCGCACTTACTCGTTGCATCCACACAAAACTATTCAATTTTATAACTGTATTAATCAGGGCTGACAGACAAAACTTTGTTTTGGCATGTATTCATACAAACAAAGCATCCTCACACATGATTTCTGAAGAATAAATAGTAAGGAATGTGAGCACAATTAAAGCAACATTGAGCTGCAATGTCACAGAAATATTTCTCCAAGTTTTGCCTATTACATCTGTTGCTGCATAGATGCATAGCAAGAGAACTTAAGGAAGGAGAGGTTGCCTTACAAGCGACTGTGCGTGGTTTTATTGGTGCAACTCAGATTTTTATCTTTTTGTAATTGCAATTGTGTCCATTATAGTTTGGAAGCCCCATTTCTGTACTTTACTATGTGCACATGTGAGATTCCAAATGGATTATATTCCATTTCCATTTTTGGAGATTCAGCAGAGATTACTCCATCTCTTGCTATAAAAAGAGGTTATCCCATGTTCCTGAGCATTCAGAGCCACCTTCAACAGCTTCAGGGAGAAGAGGGACAGCTCCTGTCTGCAGGATTTCGTCTCAGGGATGAGAATGGATTCAAATCCTTCTGTTGCTGAGATGAGAGTATGAAATCTGATCCATATCCCACATAAAGACATCTTACCTTCGAGTTACTGTGTTTGTGTTCAGGCCAACAGATCCCAGTCTTGCAAAGAACGAAGGCATGCTTTATACAACTCATTTTGAGTTTTCAATTTTTTTTGTTACCAAGAAAGAAAGAGTWGTACTGCTGGCTCAAGCTGGATTTCTAAAATGCAACTTTGATGAGGGCAGTGCTCTTCATTGGAGTGCTCACAGGAGGCAGCAAGTTGAACTGAAAACTGGACCTATCTGTATGTTTTAATTCAGCATTCTGTGTTAGGGAAAAATGCACAGCGTCTGCCGTAAGATTTTTTCTTGTGTTATTTAATGTAATTAAAACCAGATCTTTTTTACTAATGAAGATACATTTGAAGAGACTAACCATTAGGTGAAACCCTAGTTTCCTTCATTTTTTTCCACTGATTTTGTGGGAACTAAGGTCTTTCACCATGGTCTTGGTAACATGAGCGGGGTCTCAGCTGACGTGGTATGTCAGGATGGTCCCAGGTTTCTTTGCTGAATGTGGATGGTCCCAAACTATGGTGAAATCTCAAACTAAAGTTCAGTCTAAAATTCTTTCTTTGTAGCCTTGGTCACATTACTGCGGTCATGAGAAATTTATTCATCTCTCTCTGAAGTCAGTGACGAAACTCATTTTGAAATTAATACCAGGATTATGTCCATAACTTTCAGAGAGAAGTTGTATCGAATTTCTTTCTTTAATTAAGGCCAGATCTCTGGGCTGTATAAATCAGTGTCTTCAGTGGAGTTACATTAACTGGCACAAACTGAGAATCTGACCTCAGATCCTATTGCAGTTAGTGATATCTTTACTGGTGATGTTTGTTCAGAGATTGGGGGCAGGCAAATATGAATGATTTCCTCTTCTCAAATATACAGGTCATTAAAAATATGGATCCATTAYGTAGAACCAAACACACAGACTGGACAAAGCATGTTTGACTGCAGAATTCTTAGTRTTGCCTAGATTGGGTTGGTTGGTTGCCTGGTTATTCAGCTCGGATGGAAACAATGGAGGAGGACTGTTCATTTTTTAATCCCTTTAAGTAGCACAGGTTACTTGCACACAGCCATTTTTACTGATTACAATAACAGAAGGTGCTCTTTAATTAATAGTATGCACATGTCTTCTATATACTTTGAAATGATTCTGTATTTTAGAAGTGGGCTTGAAAAGAACGCTCTAGTACAAATACCAAAAAAGAAAAGACAAAACATAAGGCTCAAATATTTGCAGTCAATTGTGTACCTCAAGAAGACATYCCTTATGCCTTGTCTTGTCTCAGATGTCCATATATTTCTGATTTTTCATGAGGAAATGTTTTATGAAACAGAAACGCCATGCATTAGCAGACTGTTTTGTTCCTTTCCTCTTTGAGAGTTTCATGGAATAAAGTATTTTCTTGCATATTTAAGTGAATTGAATTCATACCAAACCAAAGTGCCTCAAAGTTGAAAAAAATGCACAGCACTAATGCTTTCCAATTTATTTATTTATTGCACTTAGGGTTTTTTTAGAAGAACCATTCAGAAAAACCTCCATCCAACCTATTCCTGTAAATATGAAGGAAAATGTGTGATAGACAAAGTAACAAGAAACCAGTGCCAGGAATGTCGCTTCAAAAAATGTATCTTTGTTGGCATGGCAACAGATTGTAAGTATACTTTACTCTCTTTTTTCATTTCTCTCTTTTTTATGTATTTTTTCATTTGTTTGTTTGCTTGAAGTATGTTGATTGGTGCAGGTTGTTTAAGTCAAGCAGAACTGCTTGCATTTTTTGGGTTTAATAATTTGTACCCAGGAATTACATTCATTGCATCAAACCACTTTCATAGAGCTATAATGTCTTGTTTACCAAACCGGACCTTCACCCAGCCCTAGCAGCCTATGCAACACAAGGAGGAGGAGAGGAAGGGAAAATGCATCTGGATGGACACTTTGCTTGCAAAAAAACATCTTGTTTAGAAAATTCTGGAGGATGTGAAATTGAATGTCGTTGTATGAGTCATCCTGCAGTTGTTTGTTTTATTTTTAGCCATGAAGAAGTTATCTGCTGAAAAGGACTCTACTCGCACTCTAAAGAACAAGAACATATGGCTGTGAGATTAACCCTTAGGGGTCTTCTTGTCCTGCCATTGCACAGGGATTTACACTAATAACTTCAATTAGTGTAAATGGGAGAAACTCATGTAAATCCCCCTGTGCATTAATGTTAATGGTTGTTACCACTATAATCCTCAGCACAAAACTGAAAGGAAGACAGACTAAAAGAAGAAAAACAACATAAAATATTACAGTTTGATATTTTTAATCAGTAATTTAAGGTATTTTCTGCATACAGGGAAGCAGAAGAAACCATACTACTTCATTTTAGCCAGGCAAAACTTCATGGGAGGGAGCTGAGTAACTTGAGATCATTAGTTCAACCCCTGTCCCACTGGACAAATCTGGCAATGATTAGCCTCAGCTTTTCAGGACCTCTCTAGGGTAACAGATTGGTTGGAGTCTGGTTCTGACCAATGCACATCAATACTAGAATACCAGAATACGTTCACCTCTGTGGATAGCACGTATGAGTGTGTCAAAGGAGCTGTCACTGCCTTTTTCTCTGTTCTCTCAAAGCTTTCTCGTATTGGTTTTATTTCCTGTGAATAAACCTCTAAAGGCAGTGATAGTGTACATTATATAGGAGAAAGGTAAGTCACTCTTTGCAATCAAGGCTTTGAAGAGATTGAAGCTTGGAATAGAGAATAAGAGCAGCATTCTATACCAATTAGCTAAGGTGTTTGCAATTAGTGCGCCAGGCATAGAAAAAAAACAAAGATGAGACAAGCCTAAGAGCTTCCTGTCCTTTCTGTTTGCTTTTGCCCCTGCTAGTGGTGTTGGATGACAGCAAGCGGTTGGCAAAGAGGAAGCTGATAGAAGAAAATCGTGAGAAGAGGCGCCGGGAAGAGCTGCAGAAAACAATTGGGCACAAACCAGAGCCAACAGACGAGGAATGGGAGCTGATCAAGATTGTTACGGAAGCACATGTGGCCACCAATGCACAAGGAAGCCACTGGAAGCAGAAAAGGAAATTTCTGGTAGGCATGGTAGCCTTGTGCACTGCTCTCACTGTCATGTTCTTTTATTTCCTTCAAAGTCCCTTCCTAACATGGTAATCCCAAGCATGGKTTTTCTGCTGCTGTGTCCATGTGTGTGAGAAATGTTTCCACTTACTGTTTACTTGTTCTTGCCCGAATCTCAATATCTGATCAAACCATGTATTTCAAAACATAAAYAGCATGTTGCTGACTTAAGGCTTAACCAGATAGATGCCCTTAGTGTGCTATGATAAGAAAATCWGGAAAATGTTTTCCCTGCTGAGTAGTAAGTGTATCTGTAAAACATACTCTGTCTTTTTGTGTGCATGTYTATTCAGGGGTAATTGTTTTCATTAGGAACTAATGTACAACATATTGTAAATGCTATAAAATAAGAGCAAGTTTTGAAGGGGACCTGATTTGACAAAGAGGAATTAGTTTCAGTGAAAGTAAGAAGATACATATATTCTGGCCTTGGGATGGCATGGTGTAAGGCTGAGGGGTTTTTGCCTCTGACTAAGGATCAGAAAAAAACATGGTAGTGTGCGATGCTCAGCCTTAGAAAAGGATTTATTTGATCTTTCTAAATTGATTTTTAAAGRAAATCAGTTCAGAATATAAAATGCTTAGACAGTACAAAAGAGGGATGGGAGACTGCATGACAGGAATACAAGGGCGTCTTTAATAGGCTATATATACCAAACCAGAGAGAGAGAGAGAAGTTTTTTTGCAAGYTTATGTTCCTGCTGCTTAACTCACAGTGGGAATCTTCATCTACCATTAAATTGCTAGGGGAATTTTTCTATTCAAACCAGCCGATCCCTTTTATAATATTTGGTTAATTCCAGTGGCAGTGTTCATATTTTTGTATGTGTGGTCACATGTGTTTATTAGCATGCAGGAGGGAGAATAGCCCGTGGTTGCCAGCAAGAAGAAACAGAGACTTTTCCCAGTTTTGCTGCATAGCAAGGTTTCCTTCATTGTTTTTAGTAAACCAAAAGCCTGAAACTTGTTCTTTAATGTCGGCTGCAATAATGCATTTGTTTATTTGGGCAGAAGTATTATTCCTTCAGTGTCCACCAGTCCAGGCTAAAAACTGGGGAGCTCAAGAGAAGGGTTGGCCTACTCATACTTCTCCTACAAGGGGAAGACCACCATAGATTGGTGGACTGGCAAAATGGAGGTCTGACCTTGTGAACACAATGCTGGGGTGGAGAAAGACCCAGCACAAGGCTGATAGGAGGGCCAGGGGAGATTTGACTTATGGGATAGGGGACCAACCCTGGTTCAAATGCCACTTGGATTTTGCCACAGATAACAGGTAAGCGTAGGCAGCTCATTGATGCCTTGCAGGTACAGCAGGGGAAGGGCAGGATGGCCTGAAAACCTCAACAAGGGGCTCTTAGAAGCCCACCACCAGAAGCTGGAAGAGCCAGAGGAGGAACAGCAAGCCCCAGGAGCTGCCATCAGTCGTTAGGCAGCTCCTGGTTCTTCAAGAGCTTTTTTGAGGTCCTGACCTCTTCTCCTGTTCATCATCTGTGATGGTGAGGTCTCTACAGTTGCGTACCCATCTGGAGTGTGTTGGGTTCAGCCAATGATCTTGTCTTCTTTGGGCTTCCCCAAGGAAATGCCATGCTCTCTCTTTTCCTCCTAACAACGTTCTGCGTGGTTGTAAGAGTTCAGTTGTCTCGCTTGGAAGCGAAGGAGATTGTTTATCATGAACACATAGACAATGTGGTTTCATTTCCCAAGKTTCAGGGAGGGAGGAACCTAGAACTGGGATTGCTGGAGCTTTTTAGTAGGAACCCATAGATAATTGAGCCCAGTCCTTTTCATTGTTCTTTTACAATTGCTGCTTGTTTTATTAGTGAGTTGCTGTTTTTTCCTGGAAGAAGTTAGATTTGGATTCAGATWGATGACGGAGCTGTGGAAGGGTCTTTTATGAAGTGTTGCTTTAAAAAAACTATTGAGCATATGTTTYTATTGTAGACAGCAGTTTCAGCAACTCCCCCCTTACGTGCCCTTATATAAATGTCATGAGCTCCATCAGTCTTCAAGGCATTCTGCCCTGAGCCTGCTCAGCTTTTTACTTTCTAAAGTGAACAAAATGGAGCCTCTACATGGTGTTTGTCAGGCCTTTTGTAACTGCAGAGCTGTACTTAGCAAACAGAAGAACAGCTTCAATATATGTTTTTTAAAATACACAGTAACACTGACAAACTGTCATAGAATCGGGCAAACAWATCAAAGTGCATTTGGGATTAAAAACACCCATGCGCATGGATTCTGATGAAGACTTTAATTATGTGTCCCTATTGAAATCCGCAGAATAGGATTTGTGTGGTGGAGAAGCCTTAAGCTAAAGTCATACAGAAGGTGATTTTCAACCTGAATTTTGTCCAAATGAATTCAAATTATCTTCAGTTTATCCAGACTAGCTTCAGTTTAGGCCTTTCTTAGTCATCGGTTGCTTTAGCCTAGTTCTCAAAATAAGCCTTGGCAGTTGCTGAGCTCTGCGATATTGGGCARTCTCTGCTCTGGGAGAGATTTCAGAACTTCGAGTAGGTGGGAGAGCCCAATCCTGCAAAGCTCTAAGCATCTCCCAGAGGGCGATGAGGCACCTCAGCCTCCTTCGGTTGTATGGAAACATGAGACTTTTCAGCACGTGCACTGGATTACCCTTACATATTTCTTTAAAAAAGCCAAGACTCACAAGATATTCTGATATGGGCACAAGCAAGAAAGTGCATGCGCACAGAAATGCAGCGGCCCACACAGCATGGCTAGTGGCATGCCAGGCACCCACCCTCTTCAGAAGTGCTATGTAAACAGGTTCACCTCTTCTGGCATAATGAGCTTTACTTAAAAAGTGGATAGTATTATTTCTTAGTTTAATAAAGATGTATTGGTGAACGTTAAYAGCATATCTTCCCTTGACAGGCAGGATTTTCTGGATCAGATATTTGATCTAAAATAGATTGCTCCTTTATATACCTTWCTTTTTATCCTTAGCCAGAAGACATTGGACAAGCACCAATAGTCAATGCTCCAGAAGGTGGGAAAGTGGATTTAGAAGCCTTCAGCCAGTTTACAAAAATTATCACACCAGCGATTACAAGAGTGGTGGATTTTGCCAAAAAGTTGCCTATGTTTTGTGAGGTAAGAAAACCATCTTGCATCCCTGCTTTGCTTATTGGATGTTAAACTCCATCCAAAATACTGCTGGCACTGAACTGTAGCAGGCATGACTTTACTGAAAAAAAAAATCAGTATTTTTAAAAGCAGAAAATTGGAGAATTAAAATAGATGAGAGTGGAATCATCTGGCTTTTATTTAGTTTTCTTTTTCATGTAATTTCTGTATTCCTATTTCTGTTGATCTGTTAAGAATTGTGATGAATTCATTAGGGACTTGAATGTGCCTTTAGAGGTGGCTTTGAACAAAGCTAATGAGCAAAAAGAGTTTGTTTAAAAGTATTTTGGATACATTTCATTAGATCTTCCAACACACAGAGATCCCTTGGTGCTTCCTGGCTGCTTGTAGTTCTAGTATTGTGGAGTTGGATCTATGTAATAACAAATATTTCAAATGCAGGAAAGTATCCCTATCCAGGAATATCACTTACCTCACTRTATTCCCTAGGTATGTTTTCCACGAACATCAAGGGGGTTCACAAAGGAGTCTGTAAAGGATCTACCCTTCCATGCAGATACTCACATGTAAAACATACATTACATAGACCCTTTACTTGATTGCACATTAGGAATACCCAGGCCCTAGGCTAATCCCTTTACAACTGAGGCTCATTGGAGGTCCAAGCACTATGGCTGATATTTGTCCTAACTTAGAAAACTGCAGCCTGAATGTAACTGAAAATAACTTTGACTTGTGAATCCCTCAGAATCTACATCCATGGGAGTTTTAATATGGAAATACCCCCACTACACCTACAGAAGGATGGCCTCCCTGTGCTCCCATGYTGCAGAGCAGCACTTGATTCTGCCTAAGGTTAAATGCCAAAGGAATGACACTGAAAATGGGTATGACCCTGCTAGGAAGATCATCAGACTCCCTAGCATGGGAACAGCTTTTTCCCCCTGATAACTAGACATCAGTCGGAAAAGAAGTTTAACGCAGCCACAGCATAGCCACAAGAGAGTGAGTGGCTTTAAGATCAGTCAAGGAGAGCTATTAATGTCACCTAATGGTCTTTTCCTCTTCGGGCACCTGCACAATAAGAGGAGGTAAATATCAATAGTTGGAACAGTGTAAACAGCTCTCCCTGGCTAACCTCAGCATTGGCTCTGTCAGCCAAGAAGCATGAGATAGTGGCCGGGCATGAAGATTTTAGAACACGAAGGCTGTATCCATAGATCAAGAGGCCCCTGCAGCTCTCAGCGTCTGAGGGGAGCTCTCTGCTCTGATTTGGTGTCTCTCAGGGGGARGTGTCAGTGACTTTCCAAGGCAGACTTTAATTTGAAAAGCTTTGCCAGTCACACACAGACCACAGGGCCCATCTGAYATCTCCTACCCCTCCTGGCTACCATGGGCCCACTTGTGTCGGAGCTGCGCAGAAGGCATGGGTGAAGAAATCAAGGAGGTGTGGGGAATGACCTCTGCAGGTTACCCAGCTCTGTTTACAGCTGGGCCACTTTGTAAACGTGACACCCAGGTACAGTGAGCTCGGGTGGTAGAGTGAGGGACAACTGTCAAACAGCTCCTGCTGTAGCGTGAATAAAATGACAAATGTTTTCTGCCCTTTGGAAGGCCATGTTCCTGATAACTTTACTTAATACATCTGTGTTTTTTAATCCATGTCTTTTTCTGAAAAGCAGCATTGTGTGGACTGTGAATTTGTTCATGAGAAAAAAGCCTTCCTTTATGCCAAAGGATCTGCTCAGCATTCAAACATCATCACACTTCCTAATTGCCACAGAGGCCAAGTGCTGCAAAGGAGAGGCGAGGCAAGAAGCATCCATGGCCAACTGCATATCTTTAGCCCCCTTTTATTTCTTTCTGTCTTCCTTGCACACACACACACACAAGCCGTCATCAGAGCAAGGTATCTTATCATCCCATTATAGCTCATTGGTATCCATTAGACTTTCATGCAAAGGGCACATGCCCAAAACAAAATCATCCTAGAGTAATAGGAGAATCTGAAAAGAAAAACCTCATTCTCTTGTCAGTGTTTCTGTCTKTTCCTTATTGCATTTACTTCTGCTTAGAAAAAAAGAAGAAGATTGCCTGAGCAGCACTGAGTTGGTTCCATGTGGGTTTGGCTGTCACAGGTGCCAGTGCTCCACATAGCTCCACTCGGCTCTGTGGTGCTGAGCTGACACATGTGGGGGCTCCATTTACAGCCTACAGAAGGGAACAGCTCAGATTCCTGCTTTTTGCTTTTGCTTCCTGCAGAGAGAGGAGGACAGCCCTACGTGTGGCAGATGTTGGTCAYGTTTGTCTGCCCCATTCCTGGAAGGTGCCTGGTTGCACCAGTCAGCCTCCATAGTCTGGAACAGAGCTGGCGTTCAGGCTCCCACTCTTGATAAATGCTGCTGTTGGTAGATTAAAGCTGAGACGTGGTGTCCATGAAGCTRGTATCCAGTGTATCCTTCAGAATTAGGAAAGCAGGTGAAGGATGGCTATAATCAGACCACTAGTGCCATAAAGTACCATAAAGAAGWCCTAAGAAAGGTTTGAGTAGGAAGGAAAATTCTTTTTGATCTAATGATGTAGTGAATAAAGCAGCTGTAATGTCATATAGTACTTTACTACCATTTTTCTATGAGTCCATTCTTTCTGCTGAGTCTTTCTTCATTTCTCTTTTTTCTCCCCTCTCCCTTTCTTTTACTCATGTCCCTGCTTTCTGTGCAGTTACTCTTTTCTGATGTCTCTTCATTGTTGCTCTCACCTTTCTTTTCCTCTGTTTCCTTCCCTGCTGCAGTCTCAGCAGCCAAGCAGTGGTGTCATCATCGGGGAGCTAAACTGCTCCCAGGCTTATGAAGCCCTCCACAGGCTACTGCTGAGGTCAGGGAAAATGGTTTGTCCTGAATAGGATGAGTCTTTTTTTTTATCTATCAAACACTTTACACCTGAAGTTGACATCACTAGAAAAATAGCTACATGATTCAATCTCTTTCTGCCTGTGGCTGGCTTTGGGCTTAAAAGTTTAACAGGTAACTGCTTTTCCACCAGTGTTAAGAAACTGTCCAGCATCTACTCTACATGGATTTATCCCAGATAAATAGAATTGCTCTGTGAGTATTCAGTTGCCACATAAACCGATGGATAGCTTTTTTTTTTCCACACTGAATTGCAAAGCAGGTAATAATAACTTCATATGAACCAGAAGTGGATGTATATTTGCCTCCTTTCAATCTGAGTAAAATAGATTTACTTTTTCGTAAACATGRCCCTTTCCTGTTGATCTAGTGAAAGCCTCAAAATAGTCTCTGTGGTATTTGCTATCATTTAATTACCTACTACATAAAGACACGCTATAATGAGCACATTCTCCAACTGTCTCAACATCCTGGCAGTAGCTTATTGAAGAACCTACCTCCATCAGCTCAGACAGCTACTGTTTTTAATGTTAAGGAAAACAGAAGTCTTGTCTCATGCCCAGAAGATTATGACTTGTGCACCACAATAAAAACTGGAACCCTGCAACAAARGCTTTTTTATTCTCTGCAGAATTTTCTGTCTGTCTAGTGATAACCAGGGAGATGAACCACACAAGGTGAAAATAGCTTAGTAAGTTGACTGTTGTTTGAAATGGACTGTGAGAATTAAAACTGCATGCCCCTCTGACAGAGATATTGGTTCTAGATAGATAGAGAGTTTTCTTTCATTCTTTTCATTTAAAAGCAATTCACTCTTACATGCCCTCTGAAGCATCCTCTTTCTTTTTCTCTGGTCAGGGGAGAAATAAGCATGGCTGGCAATGAGTTTAACTGGAATGACTAGTCCCTACACCAGCCCCAATGATAGTTCAGTGTGTTCTGCCAAGCTGTAAGCTGAGGGAGCTCATGAGTGGCAGAGAGAAGGGTAAAACACCTGAAAGCAGCGACTGCTTCAGGGGTCTCAGATCTCCCCTAAGGCAAACCCACGGTATATGTCAGCACCAACCTGGCAACTGGCCCTTCTGCTTTGTCCTTCATGCCCTGTGAAAATGGAAGGCTGCTTTCTTAATGTTTTTTTAGACTTAATTTGATAAAGCTCCCACAAACAAAGGGATCCCACTTCTGCAAGTTGTGTCTGAACCAGCTTGGGCAGCATTGGGTGCCTTGCCCAGGTCCCCTTCCCCACAACTGCATGATGCGAGGCTTCCAAAGGGCACGTGGGGACATTGATTCCCCAGGGTTTCTCCAAGTGGGAATGTGAGTCTTGGGAGTCTTGTGACACGCACTGGAACTAACCAGTCAGCAGGATGTTTGTAGTGTAACTGTACCATGTGATGGAGTGTCCTGGAATGTTGACTGCAACTTTGTTGTCATRGATTTATTATAGTTATAAAACCAATTCAGCTTGAAAAACATGTCTTTCTTTTATTTTGCCATGTACAATCTGCAGCTGCCATGTGAAGACCAGATCATCCTTCTGAAAGGCTGCTGTATGGAGATCATGTCACTCCGCGCAGCAGTGCGCTATGACCCTGAGAGTGAGACTTTAACACTGAATGGGGAGATGGCGGTGACAAGGGGCCAGCTGAAAAATGGAGGTCTTGGAGTGGTATCTGATGCCATTTTTGACCTGGGCATGTCTCTCTCATCATTTAACCTGGACGACACCGAGGTTGCTCTTCTTCAGGCTGTTCTGCTCATGTCATCAGGTGAGGACAAATATATTTTGAGACCCCACTATTTTGAAACCTAGTCTTTGTTACAAACTTCTTCTTAAAGCAAAGAGGGTATGTTAGAGCTTGTTGCACTTCAAAGAACAACGTAGGTGAAATTCTCTCTCAAAATCCTGATACAGCTTAAAATTAGTTCACTGAACACTGGAAAAAACTTCAGAGAGATGGGCATAAAATTGGCTTTGGTCACACACCGTGTTCAAACTGTGTCRTGGTTTAGGGAGGGGGCAGGGATGATTATCAGAAAGAGATGAGTGAAAGAGCTCGTTCTCAACCAGTTTGCCTTGACTTTTCGATTAGAATTGGTAACGAAACAGTGATGTCCTTATAGTAAGTTCTCTTTCTGCCTGTCATGTGCTGGCTGGAGGTACAGATCGTACACATTGTCATCAATCTCACGTGCTTAGTTCAATATACCTTCTTATTTACCTACTTAAGAGCGCCACTACATGCTAACAGGCTTTCAACAGACACAGTGGGACTGTTAGCAATGAGTCTCTTGGTGAAGTGATAAAGGAGCAACATAAGCCATTTCATTTAATTTCCAAAGAGTTTCTTTTTTAACCTTCTCAGATCCAATATATTTTCAAATATGCTTCTATTGACTGTGCCAGCCCAAAGAGAAAATTTTATTTTTGGGCAGTGACAGATTTGGCAAGGTTTTGTTTTAAGACCACTTTAAAGACTGGGCACTGAATAATACATGGAGCAGTGATTTACAGGCATTAGCTACTGCCAAGACAATAAGGGTTCCACATTCATCACAACGCAGCACTTGACCTTCACAGTGAAAACATTCTGATTTCTTTCTGGTTCTCCACACAGCGATAAATAAGCAGAGGCTTCAGAAGGCATTTTAGAGGACCTGCTTTCCTCTAAGTGTCTCCTGAAGACTTACTTGAGAACTTTTTCAGCTCTGTGTTGGTTGCTGGGTCACGCAATCCACCGAAYTTGCGATACTTGAAGTCGCTTGCTGATTGAGAACAGTTTCCTTGGCGGCCCCCCTGTGCTTGCCCTGCTCATGCAGCAGCTAAACAGATGGGAAAGAATTGTAATTTAGATTTCTGACAAGGAAATCCAAATGAACTAATTGTTTTACAGCGTGATATAGATAGAGGCCTCAGCTGAGATCAAGGATCTGCTGTTGCTCTTGTCAGTGTAAGGAAAAACTCTCCAGACAGCTATACTATAAGCAGACAAAGAATGAAGAAAGGATTAGCATCCTTTTTTAACAAGCATAATACAGAGACACAGATAAGGGAGATGTCCAAGGTCAAAATTTGTCTGTGGCAGAGCCAGATGTCCCAAGTCTCTGTTCTTTTTTTCTTAACAATAGGATCATCCTCTCTCTCCTGATTTTTTGACCAGACATTCATTAAAATAAATGAGTAATAACAGCAGTCCTGTTCCTTTGTATCTACAGATCGACCGGGTCTTGTCTGCGTTGAAAGGATAGAAAAGTGCCAAGAGGGTTTCCTCCTGGCGTTCGAACACTACATTAACTACAGAAAACACCACGTTGCACACTTTTGGCCAAAACTGCTGATGAAAGTGACAGACCTGCGGATGATCGGMGCCTGCCACGCCAGCCGCTTCCTGCACATGAAGGTGGAATGTCCCACCGAACTCTTCCCTCCGCTCTTCCTGGAGGTGTTCGAGGATTAGAGACTGGAGCGCTCCTGCCTGCCCACAGCACTACTGGCTGCCATTTCATTCCGTCGCCCGTCTCTTCCGACCTTTCATTTCGTCCGTTCTTCTTACCTTGTTCTGCTCTGCTTCCGGAGGCGGGGTTGGGTTTTCCTTTGGGCTTGCTGGGGAGCTCTTGTGTACAYGTGACACATGGATGGAAACATCCCCTTAGTGCGGGTACTTGTGACTGTTGCAGTGTGTTCCTCGGTCCTTTGATGTGAATGCTTTGACAGCTTAGCAGTGAAAACAGACCCGGCTCATTCACCAGCACTTACGTAGTCACCAGCTCACACACATCATTGCTTGGAGAAATTGGGAGATAAATTGAAGTGGCAGTAAATAAATTGGGCTCCAAATTAAAGTGTCTTTGGAAATTTAACCCCAGCAATTCTGTCTAGTATTTCACAGGCATAAGAGACCATTTCACGAGATGAAATTTCTAGTCTTGATGGTTGTTTCTGACGTAAGAATGGCCGTTTTGATCTAGGATCTTCATCATCATGTGAACCCTTCATTATCTGAGGATTGTCCAGCAACTATGGTTTAACTGTACCCTATAAATCATATATTTAAAGAATACAGAATGGTAGAAGGGACTCATTTTCTTTCCATGTGTATAAAAATGAAAAAAGTACTATCCTTTCCTATCCATCYGAACTCCAGGTAGCTTCACAGGAAGGTCTTTCAGAGTGAGGAGGGGAATTTGATCCTCTGAGGTGCTTTTCCTGAGGGTGGAGAGGTCTGCTTTTTCCAAAGCATGCGGAGCACTGTGAGGGAGCAGACTYGTTGTCAAGCGAGCAGGATTTCCTCAGAGTTATTCAGGGATGTAGATGATCATAAAATGGTGATAACAAGAATGAAACACTGTAATGACCTCCAGATGAGACAGRAACCAACTGTGTTATTAACAATGCTCAAGACTGTACAGCTTTATCCCAGTAATACAAATAAGTGTTGCTTGGCAGTAATCTTTTGGGTTTTTTATATATATATATAAAGTTTATATGCACATATATATATAATTTTATATATATATAATTACAAATCTTCAGCAGATGTCTTAATTTCCATATTTTTATGTCTCTGCCTCCTCTCAGTTCTCTGTCTCCTCTCACTCTCCTCTCTGTGTGCGTGCCTGTAYGTGTGCTGTTCAGCTAGGTTCTTGCCCTCCTTGGGGGGTGTGTGTGTTATATTTGGCTAGATTCTCTCTCAGTTCCTTTAAATAATTTATTTCCATTAACTGCACTAGCAGGAACTGAACTGAGCGATGACAGGATGTCCTGCTGCCGAAATCTGCGCACCAGTGCTCCCAATACTGGAATGTTTGGACCTGTAATGAGGGCATTATATGTAGAGATTCTTCTGTGTCATCCATCTTCATTCAGGGGTGTCCTTCCCTGGCATTTGTAAACTTGATATTAAACCTTTCTCTGCATTTGTGTAATACATCAAAAGCATCTTTCTCTCCTTTCTGGAAACTCAAGGATTTATTCCGCATATTCTGCGCTTCCTCATATCCCACATTCTGGTTTGTTGTACATTCATTTTTATGCATTTCTCTGCTATTTATTGGTATACTGCCCAGCAAGTCAACGGGCATGGTTAGAGTGGATGTTTTCATTTTCAGAGCTCATGGCCCACATTTAATCCCTTATGTTTTGCATTTATCTCCTCCTGAAAATATGATACTCAGGAACTTGTCTCCTAGACTGGGCGCAATGTGTGGTGGGGAGAGGTTAAATTCTTTCCACCTCTGTTTCACTATGTCAGTGACTAAAACCTTAGAGGGTTATAGGCTGTTTTCAGGGATGTGGAACCTCCTTCTGCCTGTTCTTTGAAATCATATACACCTGTAAAAAGTTGTAAGCATCGATGTTACTGCATAGGGGTTTGTGCCCAGAATTTTGTAAGAACATAAAACACAGTGGGGTGTGTAGGGTTTTTGTGTTTTGTTCTTTGGGGTTTTTCTTGCAGGTAGCAAGGAAGCCAGGCCATTGGAAATCTGCCCTTAAGCGTTTGTTGAAGCTGAAGACCRTCTGTTGTGGGCTGTGTTTGCTGCAACTCCACGTGTATGTTTTAGTGACATGCCTGTAGCCAAATCCCTTTTACAGCAGTGTGTCTTGTGGACAAGGAGCTGAAATGCTTTCAGCCTTTTGGAACAAGGGGCCGATGAGGTGAACTAGCACGCGGTCAGGTCTGCAGAGTCTTACCCAATGAGCAGCACCAATAGCAAGTGAAGCATTTTAGCTGACTTGGAGATGGTTTGAGAAGCACTGACAGCATATATGGAAAGTAAAACCATTGTAGAAAACAATCAAATCAGTGAGAATGTCATATATTTTTTGAATGTTAACTAATTAAACAGCTGATGCATTACTTGAGTCTATACCAAAAGTGGCTGTCAAAAAGAAAGTGCATGTCTTCTGGAGTTTTGTTTTGCCATGGATCTGAGAATGCTGCTGATGCCAGCTTGAGCGTCTCACCTGATCACTCCTGAATGTGACCTTGGGCCAGTGTACCATCTTTTGACTGTGCTGCAGAGGCTGAGGAGAAAACAAGCATCGTTTTTCTTCTGCATGTATTCACAATGACCTCACTGCAAAGTCCATGCTGCTTTGTCTGTTTTTCAGAGCTTCAGTCCTTGGAGTCATGCTGCTACTCGAGGGGTTCATCTCTGATTAAGATCAGCAATTCTCATTTGCTAGGTTATAAAGCAAATAGCCTAAACATTAAAGAAAAAGATGGGAAATGACTATCCAACCGTGACTTTGCCTCACTTCTGGTTCTTGATTGCTTAGGATTGGCAGAATTGCATCAATCAAAAACATAAAGAAAAATCAGAGGTTAAAAAAAGAGCAACCAGACTGACTTGTGGAAGCTACAAGAGATGAAAACTCAAAACGAGGACTGAACTGCAGCTTGAGACAGTGCTGAGCATTACCATGTCACATACTGGCTCCTGCAAAAACTGCTGCTGATACAGGGAGCTGTTCTCCTTCTCCCCAGAATCTATCAAGACATGATACAAAGTCTTAAAACACAGCCTGCATAAATGGATGTCCGAATTCAAGCACCTAAGATCCTTTAGGCATCTAAACTAATGGCCTGACTTCCCAAGATACTGCTGCAGTTTGGAGTTATGAGTAATCAGGGTTCAGAAAATTTGGCCTCCTTCCTTAGAGGACTGCAGATGAGTTGAAGTGCCTAGGGTTTGGCAACCTACTTTGAAAGGGTCATCAGTCCTTTAAGCATAAAGTATGAATAGCAGCATATTTTCCTAATGTTTTGGGTTAAGTCGGGATCTGGCACTGGTTAAAAGAAGGGAATTAGTATTCCTCCGTTCAAAACTAGGATCAGGCTGTTAGTTTGACAGATTTATTCTACTGACATCTAATGGTCTGACTCTGATCTCCTACCAGTCTAATTTTGTGTGACTTCTTTGACTTCCTTAGTATGACTCCTGATTTACATGACCACGAAAACAAAACTAGAACATGAGGATGCTCCTGCAGACTCTTACCAGCGGATACCGAGCTTAGTCTTGCAAAGACTTAACGGACATGCTGGCTTTTATGCACCAGGAGTCTCAAGCCATGTAGGATTGAGGCCCTGGATTTACCAGTCTGAGTAGCAGACATCAGTACTGCAAACAGCAGGGTTTGTGGGAACTGGCCTTTGACTGAAATAACCGACCTGCACTTTCCAGTGCAGTACATCATAGTCTCGTTTCTGATGGTGCCACGTAACTCTCGTTTTTGCTTTGTGGTCTATATGTGGGTTTTATATAGAAGTTTCTTCCTATCAAACCTGATCGTCATCATTCTTGGTTTTGCCCTGAATAACATGTGCATTTAGATATTCATTTCATGTGTAATCTCAGTTAAGTTATGATATTTATAATGACATATATAGTGTGTGATAATGATTTTCGTTTACATTCTGCCAAAATGTAGACGTTAGAGTTAGACCTCCAAGGTCCAAAATCATCCTTGAGCTTGTTTCTTCAGAGACAGGCATCAGGAAGAGGAAAAGCTGTCCAAAAAACAATATTTGTATCAGAAATCCGCCAAGACAAGGCTGTAGATCACAAGCAGAGCATGTCATTGCTAGTGATGTATTTTTATGCTATGGAACTCTAACCTGTATGTGTCATATTGACTTTTTGCTGCATGAATCATAAATTATAAAAATCAGTCTTACGGTTTTGAGATGTAGCCAGCATTCCTAAGGCTAAACCTTTTTCATTGACGGAATCAAAATCCACAACCAAGGAACATGCTCCTCTCGCTGCGAGAGCAATTGAAGTGTTCAACATTTATCTTCTCACAAAGACAGAGGCAACAGGACCTCTTAATGTGTCTTGTTATTGTGATCATCTGGAAATGATTGTCAGACATTTCCTTTTGATATAGCAGTGAAGTGATCCGTATTTAAATTTTATAGAGAGAAACTTTATTCTAGTGTGATAGAGATTTATTTTCCACTTAAAGATTCAAAACCGTGTGAGCACATTTTTTTACTATGGTATATTTTTGCTTTAAAATTAAAAACAAACAAAAAAAGAAAAGGTTTGGCCTTATCACAAAGTTTTAGTGTGTCGTATAGATGTTAGCAAATGCAAAAAGTATGCATTATTTGTGTGTATTCACATTGACTGATGTCGCCTTCAAAAGCAATATTGTGCAGGTAATAAGTTGTTTGTGACTGTCGATGGCACAGTTTACCTTCTTTAAAAGCTAACTTTGTTTATGCACAAGACAATCAAATGTAAGTCTACATCAGCACCCAGGTGTAGATTAAATTTATGTAAATTACTGAGCACAATGTAAAACATTAAAAAGACACTTTATTTAATTATACATTTAATGTTGGCAAAGATYGTATCAGGGCATGAACTAGCTGACATACTGCAATTTTTTTTCTCCTTTCTTATTTCCTTAGCACTCTTCAGTTTTAATTGCTCATAAATACATCAAATTAGTCACTCATAATTTTTTTAAGAAGAGAAGGGTGGCTTGGGGTTTGTTTATTTGTTTTTAGGAAGTTACTTGGGAGGACTGCCTTCTTTGTCTGTGAGGTTTGTGGGATTTGCTTATTTAGTTTATTTTTTTTATATCAATTTCATGCCCTGAGGTAAGGCAAACATTACACAGTACAGTAAAAAAAAAGAGTACCTTGGATGATGTATTTTTTTGCAAACAGTGTTAAGTGATATGCTAGATTGGTAATATTTTTTCAGCCTAAAATATATTAAAAAAAATCTGTGATCACAAATGTTTTAAACTATCTAAAGAGAAAATTTGTATATTTGGGGGAAGAAAATAATTTTTACATAGCTTTTGTATGCAGATATTAAAATGTAATTATGAATATAGTGGGCATAGATAACTGTGTAAGCTTGAATTCTAAAAAAAAAGAAAAAGCTTATAACTGAAACATGGTTCTGGTCTGTTTGTTCCAGATTATGCAGCCAGTTCTGCCCCACACTTCGAGAATGCTAGAATGGGAAAAACAGGACCCAGGGCAGAAGAGTGTCTTGCCTATAACATAGCATTTGTGTGACCATCTCCTCACACATCTTAAATCTTATCTTCTCTCCCTCTGCCATTCACTCCCTAGGGCTCCCGGCCAATGGATTTCACTTCCTGCTGCTCATATGAGTCAAACTTAATTCACTTCAGTGAACTGGCTCATGATTTATGTCTCATGCAATTACACTGTTAAGGGAACACCCTTTTTTAGCTCCTTTCCTAGTCTAGACGAGGCTGCTGTGATGGAGACATAGAGCTCTTCTCTTGTCACACTTTCCACGCCTCATTCTGTTTCCAGTTGGAGAAGGTAACAGCCTATCCTTATATTCCTGTGTGGCTTTGCATTTCTCCAAGTCTCCAGTGCCCCTCAGGAAGAACAGCAAGACCTGGCGTTTTGTATTGATCGAGAGAGAAGCACAAGGCAGTGGGTCCCAGCTCCTGAGCACTGCGCACAGTGCGAGTGAGCACGGTGTGAGCAGTCTGATGAGATGCCTGCTGCCCCTGGGTGCTCGTGATTTCTTGCAACTCAGCAGCTGGCAACCGAGGTGAGCCAAGGCTCTACAGCCCAAGAAATGATTCCACTGTCCAAGGACTCGCAAAAAAATACTAGCGGTCAGCACCACTTCTTCAGCGTACGCAGTGCTGAACCTCAGAGCAACAGGTCACTTGAAACCAGAGGAGCTTCACAGTCCCCGATGGACAAGGGGATGTTAAATTCCTGCTTTCATGGAAAAAAGCAATATCCATTATGATATCTTGTACTGGAACAAGTGCCCAGCCCAAGTTTCCAGGCCATGATCTGTCTTTCCGCATACTTAGGTAACTGGGATCACTGGAAAAGGAGTCCACACATCTTGGGTACTTCTTGCTTCTCCACAAGCTCTTTCCTGACAGGTTTTTGACATTACTTGTGTGATTACACTTGCTGATCGTAGATTCCTTTGTCAGAGGAATCAGGATGAGAGGGTGGACAAAGTGAGCACAGAAGTGCTGTTTAGAGGTTGTGAAACAAGCAGCTCTATCTCCACCTCCATAAGGGTGAGCAGAGTCTGCTGAGCAAAGAGAACAGAAAAATGCCAGTTACCTTTCGAGTCTTGTCTGGTCAGAGGTCCAAACTCATGTTTGTTATCTGGAGCTGGGTGATGGAGAGGCAGCCAGTTATCAGGCATATTGCAAATCTCTCCCTTCTAAGCTAAAAACACGAGAAACAGTAGTAGAAGAGAAACACTGAAGGAAAAGAAAGCCACGGGAAGTCCTTGTGATTCATTTAKAGCACCTTTGAGACATCTGTGGTCAAGCAAAACCCAAAGGCCTGTGGGATCCCTGAGTCAGAGGTACCAAAGGGAGCAGACGAAAAAGGCTCCTCGATGACCCAAACCATGTGGTATCTTGGAAAGATACCAAGTGACACACTTGGCAAAGTGATACATACACAAGAGGTTGCTGTGCATAACCCAGGTGGACTCTTAAATGGAAAACAAGGCAAMCTAGACTGCACTGTGTTTGGAAAACACATGGAGTGGTTGAAAAATAGAACAAAGTCTGGGATCATGGCAAGCAGATACACTAAAAACTGTAAAGGAGAGGGGGAAGAAGGGAGAAAAGGCCCAAGGGAGAAATGAGGGAAGCAAGGAAAGAAGGAAGAACGGGAAGCAAAATTTTGAAAAACCCAAAGAGCAGAACAAGACACAGGCTCAGGTGGAAGCAGTTCAGCGCACGCAGGGATGTTACATGGTCCAAACCTTTCCGAGGTTTYTTTGCTCRTGATAAAAATGCACGGGCTGACTTTGTATCCCTCTCCTCTCTCCAGAAGCAGCCTCTTGGGGAAYACAGTGGGTGASGCAAACCYGCTTCRTGCTCYGGATCAGAGTTCACTRAGAYGTGGTAGCCCAGCTGTGGTAACCGCAGGGAAGGGGCTTCGCAGCTTTGTCCYGGAGTGCGGCTCTAAGCAGCCGGTASCTGAGAGCTGCGTAGCCGGAGCGGGCTGGTGGAACCGAGGCTGTGAGGAAGATGCTGGGAGAGGGTCAGGCATTTTCTCTTAGTTTCACTTTACTTACTGCAGATGAGCATCATTCAAGCAGAACCACTGCTTTCCATAGAGGAAAGTACTTTTTGTTCTGGCATAATCTAAATAAGAAAACAGACTGGAAAATGACTAATGGGTCTCCAAAGCCAAAGCCTTTGCATGCAGAAGGCAGCTTGATAGATAATGGCAAAACACGGGACCAGGGCCCACATCCTGATGATGTTGTTCCTCATTCTTGTGGAGGTGCAGGAGACACCACAGGTGCTGGCTTTCATACAGTGCACGTRAGTATATTCTGGGCTTGAAAAGAGGAGCTCTTGCCAAAGCCAAGAGATACCTCATAGTGTGGGGACATGAGGAGCAGAGACCTTACAGAATGGAAATGCCAGGGTATGCCAGAGGCCTGAGAAAGAGCATTTTTGACCTCCCTTTGGCCCTCGGCAGAGCCCTCCTGGTCTCCAGCCAGTAAGTTCCGTGGGCTGGAAACCACAACCTGCCTTCAGTGCCCGGAAGGCCGGTGTGAGGAAAGGCCTCGCAGCCCAGGAGAGGGAGCACGATGGCTCCCGGCTGGAGGGCCTGGCTGCACAGGAGCTCCATCTGCAGCGACGGGGTCTGGCTGGCTGCCCTCTCCTGTAGATCGTCTTCTGGGCAGGATTTGTGCCCCTGTGTGCTGTAATCCTCCACCTTGTGCACTAGCAACAGGGCAGCCCAGCCATAACTGCTTTTGCAGATGTGCGTGACAGGAGCAGTGCTCAATCCGCTGGTAAATTCCTGYGGGTTCCACGGAGACAAGGTTTGTACTGCAGCAGAGAGCCCCAGGCCTTAACCCTTCAGTGCCGCCCGTGCGCGTGGTGTGCGCAGCCGGCGGCTCGCTCCATCTGGAGCTCTGGCTGACGCCTTTCTCCTGCCGAGGAAGCTGAGGAGGCAGCTTTGCTTGTCCGTGGCTTTAGTGGCGCTTCCAGGGGCTTCTGGGTGATGTCAGAGCAGGACCCAGTGACTGAAGCGTGCAGCAGAAGGTGCCTGTAATGGCAAGAAGTGAATCCAGTCAGGCCTTGGGTTGTGGGTAGCAGTTTTGTAAGGAGTCAGGCAGGCCTGTCCCAGCCCCTTTCTCCAACCACAGCAAGAAGGGCTAACTCCAAGGGCTCTGGCTGAGCCTCAGGAGCCAGGGTTCAGGCACGGCCATGACCGATGGTGTCCTGGGGGCTCCTCACAAGTGCTGAGAGGCCACTCGTCGAGGACCTGGCCCGATCATGGCTTTGCTGCAGCGAAAGCCGTGCTCCGAAAGGGCAGGACAGGCGCTCCCRTGGGGCTCCAGTGAAGGCAATGCCGCCTTGACCTGCCTGGCCAAAGGGAGAGCAGAGGGACACAGCGGTAGCCGTGCCCCGTACCCTGCCTGCCGSCCCTGTGGCTAAGGGAAGCCAGCAGAGACTGGCTGCCTTGTTCCTTGAATGAGGTGTGGTGTCTGAAACTGCAGGCTCCATGGGGAGGAGCCAGGCAGGGCTGTCGGAGCTACCAACCCTGCAGGAGCACCGAGAGGCCGTGTGAAGGACTTCCAGCAGTTCCAAGAGCGTGTCTCAGCATGACAAATGCTGTTTATGGACATCTTCTTGCTGGGTGTATCTGCTGGGAGGTAGCCAGCATCCCTGTGTATGAGACGACACAGAGCRCAAGAGATGAGAAACTCCCGCTTTGCCAGGGTGTTGATCTGCACCACCTCCCTGTGAGATATTTCTGGCTGTCCTTGTAGAGTCTGACTTTACTGGGAAACTGTGGTTTACTTAAGCTTGGCCTCCTGAGTCCCAGGGAGGGCACCAAGACTGCTGGCATCCCATTCTCCCCAAACTGGGCTTGTTGCTCTCTGTGCCCAGTGCTGGGGCTGGCCCTGAGATGCTCCTGAGCTCCAGAGCTCCTGGGTAGGAGAGTGCGGTGGCACACACAGGTCTCCCATAGRGGCAGCCCCTCTTCTCGGGGCCTGGACCATGATACCTGCCTGCACAGTGACCAGGGTCCTTCTCCATTCAGTCYAAGGCAGCGTGATCATCGCCCCCACATCGTCTCACACATTTGAACACACCTACACATTATTTTTGACCACACACATGATTTTACCTAAAGTGAGGTGATGACAGTGTTACAACTTCATCACAAAACTGCCATTCTCTTTTTCTTTCTTTTTTTTTTTTTTAATGATGGAAAAGAATGTGGTAAAAAGGTATCTTAATCAAGTGTCAAGGTCTGATCAATGTCTAAGATAGGACAAGAGGCTGGACGAATAATCCGGGGTTCAGAACCCCGTTTTTGAGCCAGCAGCTCCAGTGCTGCACTTTTACCACTGTGTATCTGCAGGAGACCAGCCCCAGCAACACTGTCCTTTTAATCAACGATGTAGAGAAGAAGCGTTGCCTTTTTTTTCTGGCCATCCAAAGAGACTTAGAAGAGGTCCAGCTTGCTCAGARGAGTAGGAGTCCCTTTCTGATTTGTAACAATTGGCACAAGAAGGGAGGAATCCCTTTCTGTACTGTATCTACTGAAGCGCTCTCCTGTGCAGTGAAGATTTTATGCRTGGAGATTGATCCCCTGGGGAACACTTGGCTGCTGACCATTAATCTTTCACTGCTACACCTTACATGTGTCTTGGGCATTTTCTGTCTCGGGGAAGGGCAGTAACTCTTGGACATGGATGAGAGGTCAGGTGTTAACGCTTTTATGTGAGCAGGCTATGCTAACACTCTCTACAGACTGGAGACCTGCACCCCACTCCCAAGAGCTACTGTTCTTTATCAAGGGGAAGAGATTTAACCCATTGCTTCACTTAATAAGAAGTATGAAAAACTTGCTTTTCTCTGCAGATGAAAGCAATGGAGTGGCTCAGGACTGCATTATTCTTGGAGCAGGTTTGAAATAGTCTAGCACTGCACATTGAAGTGTATTTTGAGCTACAGTTYGGTTGGTCCTGATTTTAGAAGCTGATGTAATATTATTGTATTGAGAAATCTGCTGGTTATCCTTACTGTTGAGCTCCTGTTGTGTCCCTAAATTGGRCACTAAGTGATTTGTACTGCATTTTCCCAGTTTAGCTGTCACTTCAGATCTATAGGATGTAGGGTGCCAGGATTAACATTTGTATAATGCAAAGTAAATGATGAGTAATATTATTCGATTTTAAACTTCATAATTCCCCTTCCTGAAAGGAGGGGCTGAAGAAAAACATCTGAATTTCTTTCCTTTGTATGTATGTAGGAAAAAAAGCATCTTTTAATACAGAAAGGCATTCTTCTGCTCCTGAGTTGGAGAATGAGTGTTTTTAAGGGTTTTTTTTCAGTGTAAATACAGTAGCTGTTGGATGAAAATTACAGCCTGCATCCAGCAAGTGCAGAGGTAAGTGACGGTTGAAGGTTTGCCTGGAGTGAAGAGTTGACCTAACTGCTAATAATGTGGCTGGGGTCAGACCCAAAGGCTGTTCACAGAAGGGTACAGGTGAGGGAAGAAAGCAGGTGGCTGCGATCAGTGTTTTGCTTGCGTATGAGTCARCCCTCCCTGTAATTTCTTTGAGCGGATTTCTTCGTCTTTTTTTTTCTCTCTCTAAAAGAGATTTGAAAGTCTTGAGAAGTAATGTATTGTCTAACAGTTAACCAGAGAACTTTGGCCTTTTACATCAGCTTTACTAAGTGCAGCAAATAGAGGAAAGGGTTTCAAGATCGAGCCTGCAAATCCTTCACCCTATCCTTACCCACAATAGCAAGAATCTGCTTTGCCAACAAAGTTGGGCCAGCTGAATTTTAAGTAGGGGGTGAAGTCCGTTGAAAAAGTGCCAAAAGCTGTGTGAATATTCTACATGTCATTGCAACCAGKTAATTTACATAAACAAGGAACCGGTTTACGCTACATTAAAATAGCAGCATCTGTTTGTTTTTGTTGTTGGTTTTTTTCATACTTTTCTCTGTTTTCACTGTGCAGACAGGCTGAAACTAGCAAAAGAGGCCAAAGGACCAGACATGCATCTTGTGCTGGCTGACGTGGCGCACGTGTCCGTGTGGCTGACGCTGTCACACGGATAACGCGCTATGCTGCAAATGTTGATTTTGCACCTGTGTCATATAAGCAATAGCTTTCTTAACATGCAGGGCAGCGCTGAGCATCTTAAATCTCCCTGCTGAGAAATGACAGTCTCTAGATGCAGCCTGCAGGATGCAGGCTGATTTTGTCCCTTTGAGGGCTCTGGGCACAGAAGTGCAGGGAGAAGCTCGGAGAGGTTTTACACTGTTTCCTTTGGATCGTCCCTTGTGACCGCACATTGGGCTGGTTAGAACATTATGATTCAAAATGGGTTAGGCAGAAAGCAGTATTTCCAACCAAATTAAAAATGCCTGGTTAAAAAAAAATCCTTCTTTTCCGCAACYATCTTGATTCTGCAATTCGGGCATTCTTCTTCAGAAATAACACTGCCATTTTCCCTGGAACTGTAGTGTGGGGCAAGAAAAGAGGGAAACAAACACTTCTAGCTAGAGCAAACCAAAAATGATGTTTAGAAATAGAATGACAGGAGCTCACAGTAGTTATAGACAATTTTCTGTGTTGCCAGACTCCCTGTGATSGGCTGTCTCTTCTGCCCTCTCTGCACTGTGGTGGAAGGAGCTCCAGGGTCAACAACCCCAGCCTGTGCGGGAGAAAGGGGACACACAGCACCCACTCCACTGGCTCCTAGGGAGCATCACTGGCATTTGTGACAGAGTAAACATAGAGGGGAGGGSAACTGAGAGCTTCCAAACTACTAAAAGTAGCCAAAATGTCTCAAAAAGAAGACAATGTCGGCTAACCTAAATTAGAGTAAAGCCCAGAAGAAGCATCTTGCTAGACTCTATGGCAGTCGGGATTCAGAAATTATCAGCTCTGACTTACACTTCTGCTTCCTCTCAGCAGTCTTTAGATTCCCTGGGTTTTGATAGGAGCACTGCTGGTTAAATACAGGCGCTTTGCTCAAGTCAGTTGCAAAAAGTACTGGAGAGCTGGAATCCCCTTAAAACAAAAAAACAGGAAACATCCTGCACCACAGGAATCCTGGATGTTCAGTTTAAACAGGATTCACTGGTTGGAAAAATGCTAAATATTGACTCTAGAGTTATAAAAAATGATAAATATTCATTAAAAAAGCACATGATGTTTTTCAGAACATGTCCAGCTAAGAAATATGATTTGCCTATCAGTGGAGTAACTCTAATCCATGACTATGCAAAAAAATTCTAGCATATGATAAATGTTAAAAGCTGCAGTGGTTCAGGAGCTCCTCTGAATGCTCTTGTGTAGCCTCTAAAACTTGGAAGAGTTTGCACAATTATGCCATTAAGACTGGAAAATGTCTGTTTGCTTTTTTTCAAAAACAAAACAATCCCTCTGGAGACCTCAAATGCCTGCAGCGTCCCAAGCCATTGCCCCAGTCTGGGTATCCCTTAGAGCTGGTGCTCAAGAAGGGCGGGATCAAGCTCTTCTCAGACCTGTGCTGGGTGCCCACCTTGCCAGGAAGCACGTCTTAGACCTAGGGCTCTGGTCCTCAGGAGCAGAGATGMTTGTGCTCCCTTCCAGCGCAGCCCTGGGCACGGATATGGCACTGTGCTGACTGGGAGAGGCGCCTTCGTGCTCCTAGTGGTGCCCGGCAATCCCAGCCAGCTGCCAACAAAACCACACTTGGCCCAATGCCTATGGGCACACTGAGTAGTGGGAATGAGAACAGCAGGAGGGCCAGGGAAAGAAGCAACTGCCACCCTTTGTCCCTTCCTGGCTCTTCCACAAAGATCCACAAAGTTCGAATGCCCTTGAAGCGGGTCAATACTATAGTTTTATGGCTGCACACAAGGACTGCGTCTGGCTGCAGCAATAAATTAAAAGATGTTCATCTAGCATGGGGGTTTTTGATACCTTTTTTAACCTTGAAAAAGTGGAATTTTATGCAGAAATAATTGCAGAAATTAACTATCTAGGCAATCTTAGGTACAACTTAATAAGGTCCTTAATATGCTTGTGTAATGCAAACCAATAAAGCTGTAACACAGGAAATTCCTGGTCATTTTCATCTTGTAAGGTAGAAGTAGTGAGAAGTAGACTCTGCCAGGCTTGCCAGGACCTCAAGGGCATGAAAATCTCAGCTATCGTCTGATCCAGAGAGTCACAGAAAGAGATTAACTTCCAAGTGGCCTTGAGAGCTGCAAATGTAGCCCAACATGTGGGAATGTGGGACTGGAATGCCGTTATGTCCTACCCTGCTGTGGCTTCTTTTCTATCCTGCCATCCTTACCGACATATATACCCACCAACAGACATATATATATACCCACCCAACAGATACATACCCATCTACAGACTGCAGACTAGGTCAACTAGCTTTTCTGAAATGAGGCCAACGACTAGCRAAGAGTGCTCTTCACCTAGTTTTCAACATATTTTTTGCGGCCATTCAACAGCATCTATTCCCAGTAAATGAGATCAAAGTGTGTGTAAAGAAGTGGTGTGACTTCATGTGTATGCTCGTCAATGCACCTCCCCAGAAGTGGACTTGCCTTCTAGTCCTATCTCCTGACTGGAATAACTTGCTCTAAAGGAAAACCAGGAAAGGAGAAGATATAGAAATGCCYGAGAACACATATCCTGTCAGTAATAACCCCTGATCCCTGAAGATAAAAATGTCAGAGAGAGAGGTAGTTTCCCTGAGCTCTGTTACAGCAATTGCAATAATCTCAACAGAGAATTAACTGCTGTTAAYGCTACTTTAATTAAAATGTCTCATGCGTACTGCCAGGAAAGGGAAGAAACACACTGCAAGGAAAGGGTTGCTAATCTCAGCAGAGTAGGGAAAGTGCTTATAATTTGGCACCCTCTCATTTTTTCCTTAGGATGCTCTGCACTTTACACTAGAAGTAAACTAGGCATCTGTCTCAATTTTATGCAGAGAACTTAAGAGAAAAATGGGGAGAATGGCTGAAATTTYCAAGAGCATATCACCAGTAAAAAAGAAATTACCCAGTTTGCCATTAAAATATTGAACTTCTTGAAACTAGACAAAGCAAAAAACAGCAGCTTTTGGTTGCCTCTCACAGGTGGGCACATACTTTACCAAATGCAATACACTACATTTCCATTCTATTCCAGCAAAAGCTAGTAGATGTTGCCTCAGGTGACAAGACCTGTATTTCTCCTACGCCAGAGTAATTAAAAGCAAAGCTGTAAAAAAAAAATAAAATAAAAATAACAGATTTCTCAGCGTAAGTTCCCTCCTCCCAGCCTCCCCTCTCGGAAGGGAGGCAGAGCCTTTTGCAGAGCGATCTGGCTCCATCGCGTGGCGGCTGCTGCTCTCGCTGCTCTGCCACCGGAGCTGAGGTGACCCCCACGGGYGCCCAACGCGACACCGACAGCGCCGGCGTTCCTTGGAGAGCTTTCAACCCCCAAACGCAACCCTCTTAACCGGAGCCTTTCGTGGTGGCAGAGATGATAAACGAACGTGCTGAAGTGCTGAAAAGGGCTTCTCATTTGCCCCTTTCTGTTTGATAATGCTGAAAATTTGTTTTGCAGAAGCGTCAAAACTAATTACACAGTAATTCCTATGGGATGAGTCATGGGCGGGTGGAAGGGTGGCAGAAAGCAAGGATACAAGTGGTTTCCTGTGAATTAACTTCACAGCYTTCCGGATGCCAGCATGTATGTGGTTGAATCGAGTGCGGTGGAAACATGAGGAGCCTGCAGAAGTGACTGTGCAGTCATTATCACACAAAGGCCTGAAGGAATTTCCACTGGAAGGCTCCRAAGAAAGTGGAGAAGCTTGCTGCCGTGCAGCCCTGAGGCAGAGTGTTCTGKCTAGCTGTTTTGCATGACCAGTTTTGGGGGAAAAACAAGCATCTTGAAAGAAGAGTGAGGAGGCTGGGGACAAATCATGCAAAAGCAGGCAAGGAGGCTTTGGTCACTGTCTGCAGCAGCTTTATGATCGTAAGCCCATGGTTCAGAGACCATGTGCTTATCTTTTGTATAGGTAAAAGGGTGTAAAAAAGTCAATACGCTGAAACCTGCAACTGTTGTGATCAGCGTCTGATGCTTTTTCATTATCCCTGTTT
>PTEX01000068.1:2388790-2425535 GCA_003342815.1 Eudromia elegans
GAAGGAAGGAAGGAAGGAAGGAAGGAAGGAAGGAAGGAAGGAAGGAAGGAAGGAAGGAAGGAAGGAAGGAAGGAAGGAAGGAAGGAAGGAAGGAATTGGGAGTCCTTGTGATTCATTTATGGCACCTCTGAGACACCTGTGGTCAAGCAAAWCCCAAAGGCCTCTGGGATCCCTGAGTCAGAGCTACCAAGGGGAACGGGGGAAAAAAAAGTGTTCCTAGATCACCCTGACCATGTGGTACCTTGGAAAGACACCAAGTGACACACTTGAAAAACTGATATATACTCAGCAACCTGTTGTGCATAACCAGGGTGGACTCTTAAAGGGAAAACAAGCCAACATAGGCTTTGCTATGTTAGGAAAACACAGGGTGTTTTGTTTCCTTGGGTTTGTTCTTTGTTGTTGTTGTTTGTTTGTTTTGAAGGTGAGGTAGGGTAGAGCAAATCAAAAGCAAAGACAGCAAGTCCTTTCCCCTCAAGTTAGCAGAGCAGCAGCTTGCTAGCAGCTCTATGGATGGATGTGGAAGAAGCTTTCTTGGCAAGAAGGAAAATCAGTTTTGCAGAAAAGCAGAAAAACAGTGTATGAAGGGCAGTGGGGGCAGTACTAGGCTCTGTGCAGCAGCAAGGTCTTTGGCATCTCTTTGATCTGAGAAAGCAGCAAAAAGAGAAGACCTCTTTGCTGGCATGACTACAGAAGCAACTGTCTTCACTGCTTGATGTARGACTTGAAAGGAAAAAGGAGAGGTTAATACATACAACACGTCTAAAAGTATGGTAAAAGTTTGAATAGCAAAATGTTGTGCTTAGCACAGTGAGCAAAAACTTTTTCTTACTTCAGCTGTCAAAGTCCTTGATATAGATATTAAAGCACATCTTCAGGTAGAGAGGCCTGAACTGCTTGAGAAATTAAGTACCTGTTGAATGAAAGCATGCTCCAATTCAGGCCTGGAAGGTCTCTCGGCTCCAAAGAGTGAGAGCCCAGAGTAATCAAAAGTCAAAACAGAGTGAAAGATCATCAAGGAAAGGAACAATATGGGGATGCGACAAGYCCTGGCAAATGGATAAAGCACTAGGAAAGGAGAAAAAGGAAGGAGGGAGAGCCAAGATAGAAGAACGTAAGGAAAGAAGGAAGGAATGGAGAGAAGAAGGAAAACCCGAAGAGCAGAACAAGACACAGGCTCAGGTGGAAGCAGTTCAGCGCACGCAGGGATGTTACATGGTCCAAACMTTTCTGAGGTTTCTTTGCTCATGATAAAAAYGCACGGGCTGACTTTGTATCCCTCTCCTCYCTCCAGAAGCAGCCTCTTGGGGAACACAGTGGGTGAGGCAAACCYGCTTCRTGCTCYGGATCAGAGTTCACTRAGAYGTGGTAGCCCAGCTGTGGTAACCGCAGGGAAGGGGCTTCGCAGCTTTGTCCYGGAGTGCGGCTCTAAGCAGCCGGTAGCTGAGAGCTGCGTAGCCGGAGCGGGCTGGTGGAACCGAGGCTGTGAGGAAGATGCTGGGAGACACAAAAGGGTCAGGCATTTTCTTAGTTCTCTGGTTAATCACTGAGGTTGAGTATTCTTCAAGCCAGTCGTTACCTGACTCAGAGGGAAGAATTTTGAGTTCTGGTGGAAGCTAAATAACAACAAGAAAAAAAAGTGAGGAAAATGACTGATGGGTTAACATTGGGTTACAGTATTAAAATGGGCATCTGGTTCTTATAATATTCCCACATTCACTTGCCTGGGCTCTATTCATACATACCCTGCTGCCAACATTAGCAAGTTGTGAATATTGTTGCTGAGATCTCTGAGGGAAAAAGGAAGTCTGCAGGAAAAGCTGCTGGAGGCCTGGCCAGAGCAGAATGGGTATTTGCACAATGAGTTTGCACTCAGCACTGACTAAAAAATCCCACTGGGCTGACCCAATTCCAATCCAAGTCACAAAAATCCAGGCCTGAAAAACAGGTGAAGACTTTTTCCAGTTGCCCTTAGAATCTAAGCCCTTTTTAGGGCTGATGGCTCATGCTGGATACCAAGGACTCCTTTGGAGGCCAGGCTGTCCCGCAGTGAGAGGAAGCGAGTGTCTGTGGTGCAGCCAGCACTTGCCTTTAGCAGCCTGGCAGGCCAGGAGCCTTTCTGAGCACCCAGTAGCAGTGACACGGGAACTCAGCATGGAAGGGACACACAGCGACCACTCGGGGCGCCGGCTGTGGGATTCTCCCTCACTCCGTTGTTATTTAAGGTTCCGTTAAAATATCAGTACTGAAATTAAATTATCATCCAGTGTTAATTATATGTTGTCACCTTTTCATCTACTCTGATCTGATCTGATTAGCCTCTAGTCTTGGCTTCAGGCACCTGAATACACCTACACACTCTTCTGTTCCCACGCGCTTTATTTTTCGGGAAGTAGGGATGATGACAACATTTTTAACTTCAGAACACAACTAACAATCTTTCCTCTTTTTTCTTTTTTGGTGGGAAAGACGGGGGTAATTAGGTTCTTAATCAGGAAGTGCCTAGACAAGATAGACGCCTAGGATAAGATAAGAAATAAGCCAGGTTTCAGAAACTCAGTTGTGATCCAGTAGCTTCAGTGATACATTTCTACTCCACTTGGGCAACAGCCCACCCAAATAATATTTTTAGGACCATTTTCATGGTTTCTGATTTCACTAGGGAAGTAGAGAGATTTTTTTTCCTTGTTCCTTGTTGCCTTGTTTTCCTTCCAAAGGAGCTTAGAAGAGGTCTGACTTCCACAGTGTGCTCCTCTCGGCTCCTGAGGTTTGTGACAGMTGGCCTGAGAAGGAAGTGTGCTGTCTGCTACAGAGGAAATGCCCTCCTCCTGTTAAACACAGMTTTTAGGCTGAGCCCTAGGCGGCACCTGCCTGCTGACCGTTCAGCTTTCTCTCTTACATCTCATACGCTGGCTGTTGCCTGGGCCTTTTCTGTCCCAGGGAAGGGTAGGAACCATTGCCCTTGGAGGGGAGGTCTGCCACCAAGGATTTTAAGAGATAGGCTGTTGTGATTGTATGCTAGTGCTCACTACAGGAAGTCTAAAGCCAGTCTAAGGTCTTCCTCAGTCTGAAAGTATCATAGTTACAAAAAYTTCTATTCTGCATAAGAAGTGGTAGAGTTTTCTTGTTGCTTTTGCAAAAACTCTAAGGAAGTACAAGCATGGACATTACTGAGCCCTACTTTTCTGCTGACACCAATCTGTAATTTGTGCCTAGTTTAAGTGCCTATTCAAACCAAGTGTCTGGAAATTGAGGCAGAGTATTTGCACCTCAGTTGTTCAAAATGCTCTTTTCCTATGGAAAACTCACAGCTGTGTTATGCTGTGAATGTTGATTTTGCACTGATGCACCATAATTTTTTTTGACAGAAATACCAATATACTGATCCTGGGAAACATTAGCCATCTAAACCCTTCCTGCTGAGAAACACATCTTGGCTTTGAGTCCTGACGTATCTAGCGTCCTGCCACACAGAGCTTCCATAATGTCAAGGATGATTTTAGTCTGATTCTGTCCAGACTTCTTTGGGCCATTCAGTGGTTCTGGCAGCACACAGCTGGTGTGGACATCACAGACTGCTGGAAGATCATGTTGCSCTTTTTTTTTTTTTTTTTTCTTTTAAAGATTTCAGGAAGATAACTATGCCTTGACCTGCCTTTTAGCTAACTGAACAGGACATGAGAAACTGCTGGGCACAACATGAGCAATTCCCAGACATGACAGCTACCAGTGTGAGAGGCCAACAAAAGTTACATATAATCCTGTAGGGAATGGATGGATTTCATAGATGATTACAAGTAAGTTATGTGAGGCAGGATCAAACTTCACAGACAACTGAAGAGGAGATTTGGGAATTTTCTTGGGAGTGGAATCTTGCAAGGTCGACAATGCCTAGGTGAATGTACCAGTAATACCGTATAAGGCCAAGATTACCTAAGTAATATTATCAGAAATACTGAATTTAAGTGTGGATGTAGCCAAATTGGGATCAAAGGGGAAAAATAATAARGTAAGAGTTGTTTATTTGAGAGAAGAGTGGGGCAGATAAAGGGAGGGCCAAGACRTGGGAGAATGTAGACAGGACRTGGGAGAATGGGAGATAGTAGATGMGAATTATGTGATCTGGGCTGTCCTTGGGCATCTGTCAGACAAATTTGCCCTTTATCACTGCAGCCGGGAGCAGGATGACAAACTAAACCTGCTGTTAGGAACATACCACATGTCTGACTTGTTTCCTCAGCCACTGGGACTGGAGTGCATTCCCTTTCTAGTAGGAAACACCCAGAATGGACGAATGGTGGAGCATCCCAGCATCACCATGGTAGTATCTGCTCCAAGATTAATGGTCTCAGCACCTCCTTGTTACGTGGACTCACCTGCTGGCTACATGCCTCATAGCAGGTGAATGGCCCACTTGCAAAGTGCTGTGTGTCTAATGAATCACTTTGGAAGGCTYCTTGTTACTCAGTCAAGATGCAATGAGGAGAGCGACAGTCTCTAGATGCAGACTGCAGGACACAGGATGATCCTTTGAGGKCTCTAAGTAGGGAGAAGCTCAGAGAGATTTTACACTTTTTTCTTTGGATCTTCCCTTGTCTGCTTGGAACATTATGTTTAAAAATGGGTTAGSCAGAAAGAAGTATTTCCAACCAAATTAAATGCCTGCTAAACATCTCCTTTCCAGCAGCTGTCATGATTCCACAACTCAGGCATTCTTCTTCAGAAATAACACTGCTCTTTTCCTTGGGGCATGGAAACAGGGCAACAAACACTTCTAGCTGGAGCAAACCAAAAACAATGTTCGGAAATTGAACCATGGGAGCTCGTGAAGCTCATAGATAATTTTCTGTCTTGACAGACACCGTTTCATGGGCCTTCTCATCTGCCCTCCTTGCACTGTGCCAGGGACTTTTGTAGGAGCTCCAAGGTTRACGACTCCATCTGGTGCAGGAGGAAGAGCCTATATGGCATGAGGAATACACTGGTTTGCTGTCATTTCTAACAGAGCAAAAAGAGTGGAGGGGAACTGAAAGCTTCCCAACTGCTCTGCCAAAGCTACCCAAAGAATGTCACAGAAAGAAACTAAACCTAAACCTAAAGTAGGGCAAACCCCAGGAGAAGGAGCTTGACCAAGATTCAGAAATCATTGACTCCAACTTATCCTTCTGCTTCAGTTGTCTTTAGATTTYTTGAGTTTTGCTAGGAACACTGTCAGTTAAATAGGGGAGCTCTGTCCAAGTCAGTAACAAAAAGTACTGGAGATTTAGAGCAGCCTGAAATTCTCCCACCAAAGAGATTTTGAACCCCTTCTGCTGAACACGTTGATCACGAAGCATTTCATGTGTTGGGCATGTGTTCCACACTGTACCCTCTCTCCTTTCAAGTCCGTAGCATTCATGTCTAGAGAACTAGTCTTTTCCACTGCCTCACTTACTTGTTTTGTCCACACTGTGCAACACAGGACAGCTTGGTCCCTTCCATATATGCCATACTGAATGTCATCCTTTGGATATAACATTGTTAACAAAACTTCCTACTGTCATCTGAATCAGGTTCATAGAATCATAGAATGCTTAAGGTTGGAAGGGACCTCTAGAGGTCATCTAGTCGAATTTCTCTGGATGGTGGTTTAAATGCAGCTCACTTATTGAGCTCTTCTAAGCTCTCTGGCAYGGTGTTTAATAGCTGCACATGCAAAGCATTACTATGTTTTGCATGTCTCCTATTTTGAAACACTTATCATGATGAAACAGTGTCACCTGAAGACTAAAGGACTGAGCCTATAGGGTATTAATAAAATTAATAGAACATAGTAGTGAATTAGAGTGTCAGGGAGGGCAAGACCTTGCCTTCTGGTGCAGGCAGGTATCCTGCAAATAAGGTGTGTTGCTCTGTCAGAGGAAGAGAAAGGGTGAAATGAAAAGGCCTTTCTGCTCCCCAAGGAGAAAGGGCTCTAGCTCTTGCTCTCCCGGCACTTTGTAACACGTGCCGTGTCTGCAACAGGAAGAAGCATCTTGAACCCCCTCCAGCTCCCCATCCTAGCATGCTCTAGCTTTGCTGGSGTGTCTTACTGCCTGCAACCAGACATATGGAACAGCGTTTTTTCTGCACAGGTCAAGTGATCCAAATTCCACAGATGTTTTTCTTGTGACTTCTTGGGCTGTTCTGTTAACAAGCATGCACAAATACTGAGGAAGACATGYTTATAGGGGAAGTCTTAGACTGAGGATGAACTTCTCATTATAGTGAGTGGTAGCTGACAGCACAGATTGAACTGACCTCAGAATGAGTTCCTTATGCTTCCATTTGGGAGAGTGGATAAATTGTCATTCGTCTTAGCTTAGGAAAAAAAATATTACATTCTGTAAGAGACTGGCATCTTCAAGCATGGTGTGAGACAATACAAGGGAYTGGAGAATGCCAAAATATTGAAGCAGGGTATTGACTGGTAACTGAATGACTGGCAGCAAAGAACAGCTCTCTGTTCCCTGCTRGAGTCCTGTAAAGGAAGGCAGATGACTAAATTCTGCCCTGCAAGTACCAGGAAGGTGAGA
Organism: Eudromia elegans; assembly: GCA_003342815.1. Taxonomy (NCBI): domain Eukaryota; kingdom Metazoa; phylum Chordata; class Aves; order Tinamiformes; family Tinamidae; genus Eudromia; species Eudromia elegans. Next base: position 2,395,345 of record PTEX01000068.1, read on the forward strand.
GGAGCATAAGTATTTTGCRTAAAAGAAAGGAAATGAAACACATATAAATTAAAAATTATTTTTATCCCAGTTTCTTAAGATTCACCCAGTCATGCTCTGTGTGTGTGYGTATTTGTCTCTCTCTTTTGTTTTTTATCTCCATCTTTTTAATATTTTCAGTTGAAAACTTGTCATTCTTTTGTCTTCTAGAGGAAAACAGATCTCAAAGATACCTAGCAAGAGGTTTTGGAGTAGAGGAGAAGCCCTTTTCCTCTTACTAGGATAAAGGAGGAGCTCGGTGCTTGTTTGACAAGAAGGCTTCCTTCCACATAAGGTGGAAAGAAAACATGAGAGAGTAAATGAATGCCCACATGCAGGAAATTCTTCAGTTAAAGGTTACATGAAGTTATTACCCAATCATTATCATTACCATCAATGCTTTTTGCAGCCCATAATATATTCTTATTATCAAACATTAAGAAGCTCAGATAAAATGCACATAATTTAATTCTAAGGCTTTTGGAATGAAAAAAAGGTGAAGACACAAGCTTATGGAGCAACTAAGAGAAGGTAAAGAGGAAGAGGAGGCTAAGAAGTTAATTTAAGGCTTCAGGCCTCATACTGGATTTGTTATTTACATTCCTCCTTGATAAGGTTGGAGTGAGTTGTTTACATTGCTTAGGACTGCCACACCCCAGTGTTACAAGGACTGCCAGGGATGCTGAGTAGAAGAGGGCTTTGTGCATGAACTACACCTCCAAAGGGTCAAACCATTAGCWATAGGGTAGGCTAAGGGGCATGTAATCTATGGGCCCATGCAGCTGTGTGGCGGTTTTAAAGGATGTGGGGCATCCAAGTGGTAGACCTTGGAGTCTGAAGAGGGTTTTGAGTGCTTTTCAACTGTATCTAAATACTATTCTTGCACAGTTTTGTGGTTTCAAAAGGTTCAGAGAAGCARTTTACCCTTGAAGAGCTTTAAAACTGAACTGTGGATTTTTTTCTTAATTTATCACAACTCCTGATGTATTCTAGATATTCTGGAGATAGGTAAGAAGGCCAGGGGCATGGTTCAGCAATCTTTATCCACATTAGGAATCTCAACAGTAAGTTTTACTCTTTTCTGAGGGATTTATGATCTCCTTAGGGAAGAGCTAGCTAAAGAAAGGAATACAATAAGGTGACAGTGTGGGAAAACTTAGTTATGTCTTCCGCAGTCAGCATCTTTTGGCTTGTTTTTTCTTCACTGTTATTTTTTATATCTATATTTGGCATCCTTCTTAAGTGCTTCTCATCACAATGGAAACACAAATCATGTTAATTAATGAGAGCAGCAGCCAAAAAAAGCCAAAAAAGAGTTAGCACTTCTTTGCTATAATCAAGGGCTCTTGAAAAACTTGTCCTTGGCATTGCTTTGGCTGAACAAAAATATTGGCCTTGATTGACTTGGTCTTTCTTTTKATTACACTGATGAGAAGTATATGGCAGAAATTGTTAGCCCTGTAAAACTATATTGCCACATGCACATATTGCTAAATAGCCAAGCATCATCTCCTTGGCATGACCATCTATTACTGAGGACTTTGAAATGTCTGAGGTAGTCCACAATGGCTTCAGGATGACAGAGAAAAAATAATCTTCCTGCTGATGTAAGGTCTCTGCCAGGCACAGAATGCAGATATGCTGTGATCAGGGCAGCATAGTTGGAAAACTCATGAATGTAAACTATCTGACGACTTCTCTGTGGGGAGAATGCAATCTGCAATGAGTATGAATTTAGATAACCCTTTCCCCTTTCTTTAAACTCACATAGTGACTCCTGCTATCTCGGTTATTACCAAATGGCTACTCGCTTCRGGATGCTGCCCTCGCTAGGCTCATACCAGCAGTCACTAGGCATTGCTAGAATTGAAGAGAGAAAGACATTTCTTTAGGCTTCAGCAAACTCCACCACAGCATCTACCCACCTCGACAGAGAGGGGTGAAGTTGGCAAAGGTCTATATGGAGGCTGCCTTGTGTGTCTTTAAATTCTTAATCCGTCTTTCATCCAGTGGTTGCTTCCCAGCAAAACTTCTTCTTATGGGCCCATGTTTGATAGCGAATGAGAAATAGCAACTTGAGCACCAAAAGCCTACTCAGTTCCTTTCCCATCTTCTCTTGAGAGACGCTGAAAATGCATCTGGCTGRAGAAAAGCCTTCATTCACCACCAGTAGCAAAGCAATGCAGCTGGCTTAGCAGAAACACATAGCYACCCTAGTGAGAACAGGCTGATTCTGAGAGCTCCAGCACCCACCTAAAGTGGGAAGGCAGCACTTTGCAGGCTGCTGGCTGGCACCAGTGAAGTGCCTGTGATATCAGGGACTGTGCTGTGCAGTTGGTGGCTGRGATTTCTGGCTATTTTCTTGAGCTCACCGCACAGACCCACACAGCCCAGTCATACAGTGCTCATTGGGAAGAAGCAATAACATCCCACAGGACACTGCTGAAACTCAGGGYACACCACGCTACCACATATGGTGCAGACGCAAGGCCATGCACCCACCCCACAGCTGGATTCATGTCAGACACCTCAGGAAATGAGCATGCCTCCTTGTCCAGAACCCTGAGACTCGGCARCTAAACCCCAGGCTGCTCGAGTCCAGTAATTCATGACAAGCCCCTCAGATCTTCAGATTGGTGCATTCCCAAGCCTGTCAGTGCTGACATTTTATTTTTAGAAGGACCTTGCCCATGCCCTGTTCTGCTGAACTGAAACTAGGTCTCCTAGTGACCCACTTATTTTGTGGTTGCTAAAGTTGGGCTGAATGCAGAGAATCAGGTTAAATGTGAATGGCTCAGGGACAAGAGACTCTAGTTTCTGGGATATTCCCTGTTTTTAAGAGAACTGCTGCAAGTCAGTAGAGGTATGGAAGGTGGTTGATTGCTAGAGTTTATCCCATTGCAAATGTAAGGGACAGCATGGTGGTGTAAGAGGCAGCAGAGGAACAAGGCAGTGGAAGTTGTATTGACTCTAGGCCTAAGTCCTAGAAAAGCAATCAACACAGTTACAAAGTAAATAGACTGAGGCTCTCTGCACAGTTCACCTGTAGTCTGGATAAACCCTCGTTGGTGGGGTGGGGTGACTGTACCAATTTAGACCAAATTAGGTAAATATTAGCTTTTCAGGTCTTTGTGAATCATTTTGGAGCTTCTGAATCATCTTTATAGGCAGCCAGAAATTGTACTCTGAATGTCCTAGGGTGGGGAAGTGAGGGTCAATATTGACTTTCTGATGCACACACCAAAAATCCTTGGGTGGTCACGAGCCACAGGAGATGTACTACAGAGATCCATAACAGACATAGTAATTCTGTGGCAGGAGATTACAGCAGGTATCAGCATGTGGGATCAAGGTGAGCAGAAGATATGGCAGAATCTCAAAGCGTTCTTCTTTGAAAGCCCCTCTTGGCTTGCTTTCTTCTGTAGCTGAAGGCTGCAATTACATCACAACCTCTCTGTTTCAGACCTATGGTATATTGCCATGAAGCCTTCTTTGAACTGCAGACAGGGAGCAAAGAATAATGCTGGAATCAGAGGATCTAGAGCATGGACTTTCCTATCTGCTGCTACTATTCATCTCCAAGCTGAGTTAGGATTGTATGTAAGCACAGAAGAAAGAAAACTGGGATTCCCCTGCAGCAAAAGATAGTCAATACAGTCTGAAGAATTTACATGCAAGAGTCATCCTCAGGAACCACTTAAAAAGCTTTCTTTAAAAGTTTGCCATCATCCACAGATACTGTCTTGGCATGAGTTAAATTCAGCAAAACTGGATTCTTGCCTTCCCACCTGAATAGATAATGATGTCAGACATCCTTTGTAAAACCAGTTCTTAGAACCTCTGTAGRTCAACTTGTCTGATATTAAATCAATAGTTAGAGAAACCAAGGCACTTCAAACTCTTGATTCAGCATAAAAATAGTACTGTTTTATTGGTGGTATCCTGGTTTTCTTGTCTTATAATAAGAATTAATCTCTTGACTCTCTTTCCATCTTCAATCACTTTGTCTTTAATAGAATACCTCTTGTTTCTATTTTGTTGGTCTTCCCAAAGACAAGGCAGGCCCAGTGCAAACACAGGCCTTACCTCTATTGCTGGCTTTGCCCGCTTTGTGGGAGTGTTGGGCTGAGAGACCCTGCAGGGAGATTGAGGTCATTAAGGACATGAACACAGAGCTGAGCAGCAAGAAGCTCACAAGCAGGATTGGGAGGGAGGAAGCTCCAGGAGCCCTGAGTCATGCAGCATGGGCTGGGTGAGGTGACCAGATCAGCAGGCCACAACACAAACACAACAAGGATGTGGCGGGGGGCGTTGAGGCTCATTGCTCTCCTGTCAGCTGGACATGGAAGGGTTTTTGCCASGCAGGTGGGCAGCAGCCTTTGCACAACTGCTCAGGGAAGCAGAGCAGAGATGACCAGAGGTGCTGGGAGACCACAGTGGTGGTGTCTCTTTGAACACAGGTGAGCAGAGCAGGAACAGAGTAAGCAGCAGATGACAAGATGTGGTTGCCTTCTTTATCAAGGACGGGAAGCACTGCTGGAGGCGAGACGGCACAGCTGACACTTGAGGGCTGAAGCAGCATGACTGACCTCATCTTTTCACTTACCAACAGCCCTACCAGAGAAGGACTCAAATAAGCCGGAGGGAAGTGAAGCAGGACCCTCTGGAGCTAGGGCCACACACAAACACCTAAGGAGCTGCTGTTCATGGGAGCAGCAAAATAACGTGTAGGGCTGGCTCTGTCGCTCTGACCAGTCATGCTTCAAGCTCTGTGTGTATCTTCCTACACAGCCAAAGGAGCCGTGATGAACACACACAGGCTACTCCTAGTGTGACAGACCACACTTTCTGGTAATTAAAAAACAGAGGGCAGAGAGGGAAAAGGTTACTCAGCTCCTGCCCTCTGTGTCTCTCCCCTGGTTTGCTTTTCTCTGTCTCTCTTGCTAGTGCTCCTCATGCCCCRTTTCCTGGGGGACCTTATAGGGAGGTTTTGTGATCCTACTCAGACAGTTTCATCTTACAGGAAAAACATCAGTCCYGGGAAACTTAAGAGCTGCTGACGCCACATTGCCTTGCCTACCTGCTGTTACCCCTCAAGTCTCAGCACCTGGCACCACRCTCTCCCTTAAAGCTCTTCCTCACACAGGAAGAAGCGCTGGGCACGAGGGGCAGTGTGGGGGCAGGACACGGGTTGCTCGGTGGCACATACTGGCACTAGAGCCGCAGCACCTCTTCAGGCCCAGCAACAAAGGGGGATCCAGAGGCCTGTCACAGCCCCTGCCRTGCTCAGGATGTCCACCCTCGTCCCCGTGCCGAGCTCTGCACGCCAACGCTTTGCTCGGCTGCGGCGCAGGCCCTGTGGAGGGGAAGGGCCGAGCTCCGCCGAGCTGCTGGACGTGGTAACCGATAGAGTCGGAGTCCGAGCTGGACTCTGAATGCATCTGCATGGCCTGAACASCTCTTAACTACATTTTTTGCTTTATTGTTTTCGTTTCAAGCTCGGCTCTTCTACTAGTCTCAGTATATCTATGATGTGTGGTACGTTTCCTTTGCTCCTGGCCTGAGGTAATTGCTCCTTGTTGTGCTTTGCTTGCCATTTTTATTTTTTATCATCTCTATTACTTTCTTTTCCTTTCCCCTTTAGATTATTTGCCTATGTCATACCCATTTGCCCTGACATTTCAATAAATTCACTGCTACATTATCTTTGTCCCCAGAGCTGAAGTTCATCCTTCTCTTCTAACGTCGCTGTCGCAAAGCTGGGCATAAACTGTTTGTTTTTTCCTAACCGCTCTGCTTTCGGGTGAGGAGCAAACACTAGAAGCAAGCCAGGTCTGCAGACAGCAGCTCACTGCTGGTAATCCCGGTGCCAGAGTGCCCTCTTCCAGAAATCCGGGGGAATAACAAGACTTCTCTACTGTCACTTACAAAAATAACATTAACAAATAAACAAAAAAAAAAACAAAAACAAAAAASCAGGAAGGATGCTGTGGCTTGGTGTTTGGCCATGAGCTAATGCCCATCTACGCAGATGCAGCTAAGAGGATGAYGGTGAAAACGGCGCGTCACAGAGCAAAGTCTTTTGGAATTTGGAGGTAGARGTTCGGGCAATGCCGTTCCTCTGCTGCTGTGGCTTTGCCCTTCTTGCTCCTGGAGGGCTGTTTGCATCCTCTGCCACACTCGCTCTCAAACCACYGTGGAGCCAGCCCGATGTCTCTTCTGCAAGAGCAGCAATACTCAGGGCGGCTAGTGGACAGAGGACTACGGAGGGACTGTGATAGTCTCTTAACCTGCCTTGTCCTGTGTKTGTTGGGTCAGCAGTAAACAAACTCCTAGCAGATGGTTTGGTCTCTGTAATGCTTGAGCTGTGGTTTCACATGTGAATTCAGGCCAGCAGCCACCTGTATACAGCATTTTTTTCAGATTTTTACTTTGCCCGTCCAAAGCCAGAGTGCAGTCACCGAGTAGGCCTTTGAAAAGGAGCTCCTGTCCACACAGGCGAGGCTGTGGTCAAACCTGTGTGAAGGGCCAATGTGACAGAAACATACGGTCCTTGGATCTTTCCAGSGAAGTGCCAACCCAGAGGGTTCATTCGGAACTGCAATGCTGGAGTTAAGGTGAGGCTARAAAACAACACAATCTTTCCTTTAAGTGTTGTTCTTATTTTGATCAGCCCTCTTATTATGGTATGTGAGAAATAACATTTCCAAGTCTCTCTCTTTTAGCTTGTTCTAAATTCTTGGGGTATTCTTGTGTTGAGTCTTGTTCTCTCTTACAGTTTTTCTCTTAGAGGAGAGATACCTCAACTCGGTAGCCGCTTGTTATTGGTGCCAGTACTGGAAGGTATCTTGGTAATACGTAGCAGCTCTTCAACACTGCAAAGTATGAAGGCTGCTGTAAAGAATCTCACATCACTTAAATAACTTGTTGAATGAAAACCCAGTGTCCACATGCGATAAGCACTGCACTACACAGAAAGGGAGGCTACGACAGAGCGCGGGACACAACATGCCCAAGAGCAYGGAGCAAGTGAAGGGCACTTGCAGAGAACTCAGCTCAGCTCTTTGTTCCCAGGCCTCACCTTTACACGACACGTTTATCGTTTTAGGCCATAGCAGCAACCACATTGGGAATGTGACCCGTGGCTACATGGCCACCACGCGTTGGGTCTTCCTGCCTGTGACTGGCCAGTGAGGGCAACGCGGATCCTGGGCTGTGACACTGCAGCCTGAGGCAGCAACGTGGGCAAGCCAGCAGTGCATCAACCGAGCAGAGCTGCATCCCACCGGGACAGGATGGGAGCTGCTCTCTCCTCCAGGGGAACCTCAGTAGTCGGTAGGTATCAAGCGGTTTGGAAAGTTCAAAGCTTTGTAGTTAGGTCAGTTGTCTGAACCAGCAACAGAGCCTCAATTACACAGGTTTTGAAGACAAGACATTTAACTGCTATCAGCAAATGGGTGATAATAAGGGCCCCTATTTGGCTGCATGCAGACGTGGACAAGCAAGCAAAGCTGTGCCCTGACACAGAGGGTACTCTGGTTTGATTTTGTTTCTAGTGAGATGCTTGTGCTAAAGCTGTGGCTGGCTGAGGCACCTTCACCCTGCTGTCATTGTGGCAGCACCGTTTCTGGCTGCTTTGGGCAGGATGGGATAGAGAGGCAGAGCAAACGCTTGGTGTAGCAACCACCAGCGGTGTGGGTGCGTGCTGAGCAAGGGTGGTGAAGCCTTGGGACACTGGGAAGTGGTGGAGTCACCGGCCCTGGCAGTGTTCAAGAAATGTGTAGATGAGGCGCTTAGGGACACGGTTTAGCAGGCAGGGCACTGATGGGTGAGTGTATGGYTGGACTTGATGATCTTGAAGATATTTTCCAGCCATAATGATTGTATGATGAAGGCCAAGGCACAACCAGGGAGAYACATCACAGGCAAGTATAACAGGGATATTAGAACCTGCAAGGACTCAGCTCTTCAGCTCCAGAAGCATTTTGAACGATTCTGACCTGGTTACATACTTCCAGAAACATGGAGGCTGRAAAAGATCAAAGACAAGGAGCTTCCCGTGATTTGAAAATAATTATGAGATGTGGTGGTGACCACTTGATCTCCTTATCCCCACCCATCCCACCTTTGCCTTGTCCTCCAGCCTCTAGAGCCTGCACGACACTTTGCTGCTTTGCCTTGGTTCAAGCACATCGCAYGTTTCTTTGAGGTCAGTTTTAGGTTCTTCTCTAAGTTTGCAGCAGGGTCGCGGTGCCGCAGGGCAGCCGGAGGAAGCAAAGAGCCCCCGGGCCAGGAACAAGGCCAAGYTCTGCCCTGCTGCCTGCAGCCTGCTCGCTGTGCCCAGCGTTTTTTGACTGCAYGTGCCAGGTCTCTCCTGGCAGTGCTGGCCCCCGGCCTCCTGCCTGTTTGCAGCAGTGCTCTAACGCAGCCCACCCGTGCTCACCATGCAAGGAGGGCCCCATGCAGGTTTTTCACAACGCTGGCTTCTTCCAGGCTTTTATTTATAGCTGAGTCAAAAAGTGACACCCCTGCCCCCCCTCCATGCTTCAACTTAGATGCCAAGGTAGGAATGAACATTTGTATGGTGAAGCACCTATGAGAAAACCAGCACTTTTTTTTTCCTAATTTATATATGTGCTTTTTATGCCCACTTAGTGTGTGCAGAAAAATGGAAAATCAGAGGAAAAAAGTAGCCGTTAAGTGACAGAGCTGSGCTTCACCCTATGGCATTATTTGGYGCTGCCTCTTGGCTAAGCACATGGYGACCAACCGTAAGCAAATGGAGACGAGTGGATTCCCACAGCACCACGTGAGGCCGCAGCGGCGTGRGCCGGGCACCCCCGACACRGCTGTTCCRCTGGTGCCCCGGTGAGGCTGCCAGCAGGACAGGCTCCCCATGGACGCTGTGGGGCCTGCTAGGCCACCTTGGTCAGCTCGGGGGCAGCTTGGCCACGCTGGGTGCCCGCTCCCATGCGTGCTTTCTCTTCTCCCATGCGCTGCATGGGTAAGTTGGTCATCACATCTGTGCCCAGGGCCGGGTGGCTTCCTGGGGCTCCCGCACCCGCCTTTGGGACAGAGGGAGTGGCCGGATCCAGGAAAAGCCAAGATGCTGGATGGAGCCTGAGGACCCACCGTGCTGCACTCGGGGCTGTGCTGGCAGTGCTGCCTGGGCCTAGCTGTGCTCGTGGCCTGAGCTAATGGCAACGGAGACCCGTGTGGASCCGCAGGAACTGCCCGAGTGGCACAAAGGGGGCACCGGCGTCAGCCTTGGTTCCTGCAGCATCACCCGTGCGTCACACGGCTTTGAATAGCTCCATTAGGTAAATGGATAACAGGGCAGCAATTACCTGGCCTCGCCAGGAGCCGGGGGCGGCCTGCAGCCTGCCGGGGGTGGGCGGCGAGGAGCAGAGCCACTGCCCTCGGCACGGCAGCTGCTGGGTCAAGGGGGCTTTTAGCTCATCCCATCTGCCTCCTCACCTTAGCACCACCAGGTACACCAGCACTCCTCATGTCTGCATGAAAATCATTCAGCACATCCTCTTCTCAAGCTGAGAACTGCAGGYTGGCAGGGAGGAGGGGGCTTCACAACCACATTCCCCTATTTTAAGCAGTAACTGTGTCTCAGGCAGGCAGAGGCTCTTCTGCAGCCCAGAGGCCAGTGCAGAGTTTCCGGAGGGTGCCCTCTGCCCCCCGGTCCATTGCCAAAGTGGGGTGTCTCAAGGCTCCGTGAACACTGGGATGCTCCTCTCCCCGCTTTGCAGTCTGTGTTTCAGTCTTCAGTCTTACAAAACACCTCCATGCACATCCAGCGGTTCACGCTCTCGAAGGCGCTTGCCGCGCTCATCAAAGGAAAGGAAGTGGCAGCTACTTCCTCTCCCCAGCCGCTCCCGTGATCGAAGCGCTCCAGCGCTCGCTGCCGCTTCCCTCCTGCCCCGCGCAGCCCGGGGATCTGCAGCCCCAGGGCTCCCTCCTCRGCTTGTGCTTCCACACACCCACGCGAGTGCCCTGCCTGCCCTGTGCAAGGCACTGCGTCCCGTGGAGCGCGGCACGGGCATGGGGCAGTCCCATGGCGCAGGCCCACAGACACCACACGGGTCAGCCCCATGGGCAGGCCCATGGACACCGCACGGGACAGGCCCACGCGGACACCTGCTCTCCCCTCCCCTTGGCTGCGCGGGGCACTCACAGCCAGCRAGGGAAAAGGGCATTCCCCTTGGACGCTCTTCTTCGTGTGGCTTTCTTCTAACCTTGAGATGTCAGCACAGGCAGCCTCAGGGCAACCACAGACACTTCCAGAAAATAATCTTGTAGCTGAAAAGAATTACAATGAAGGTGTTTGAATCACTAATTTCAACGAAGCAGCCCCTTTCCCACCTCCAAAGCCTGTTGCCATCTGCAGTAAGTGCCCCCGAAACAAAACAGAACAGACCAATTCATCCACCCGACAGAAAGCATCGGTGCGACAGCGAGACACAGGCGCCCAGCGCAGCCTCGACGGGCATACAGCAGCCGATACCCATCACCCGCTCTTCCCCCCCAGCTTTCACACAGAGAAACACGAAGAACACAGAAGCACCACTTAGCTTGCTGACATAATGCCCATATTTAATCTTTTAAAACAAGAATAAAATCAAGAATAAAAATTTCATTTAAGTCATACAGTACATTATATTAATCTTTCAGCAATGACCCAATCTACAGTACTCAAATGCCTGGCAAGAAGTCTATTATCTCAGCATTTAACAAGTGTATAACCAGTGACACAGTAAAAGAAGAGCTCACGATACATGGCTAATACAATGAGATTAGGTTTTAAGAGTCCAGCTAGGGTTTGTAGTGTACGGGTCACTTTTAAACACTACTTAAATCAACCTTTGTTGTTCAGTCAATCTGTTTGGGACTTCGTTATGTAGGMGGTTTTTTTCAGTATGTACAGGAAGATTTATTTCAAATGAAATTGCACAAGTTAGAATATCTATCTATAGGCATACATAGTCAATCTAACTAAAATTCAGTAAGCGGTAATTACTCAGTCCTGGTTATACATTCCTAAAGGCTTAATAATACAGTTGTAAAAGGAAAAAAAAAAAAGAAAAAAAAAAATCACGGTTGTAGGGTGGCATCCTCTGCAAAAGCCTCTTCTCCCCCCGAACCAAGGCCTAGTTTTACTTTCCACATTTGAAATGGGGTCTACAAAGAAGACACCTCAGCTCCCGGGTGAAACACGTGCCCGTGCCCTTGCTCAGCTCTGACGGGTCCAGCGCGGCGTCCAGCGGAGCTCTCCTACAGGTAACACCAGCCGAGCACAGATYGCCAACGTCGGTCAGGACAACGTGCTCAGGACAACGTGCCCTGCTAACGCATTCCGATAGCAAAGTGTAGGTTTGGGGGCCATCACCCAGTGGTTAAAGTAGCAGGACGCGACGCAGGACGCGGCCCCCTGCAGCAGCCGAGCAGCAGGGGCAGGGCTCTGCCCTCCCGCTCCCTGGCCAAGGCCAGGGCTGCAGCGTGTCCCGCTCCCCGTGACTCAAGCACCTGCCCCTCCTGCGCCTCACGCTTTGCTCCTCACCGAAAGCGCCTGGCCCGAGCATGGCCCGAGCTGTGGGGAGGCTCCRGGGAACAAGCCCTGGGAAGGCCTCTCTGGAGAGGCACAGGCAGCGCCGCGGCCGCCCAGCCTCGAGCGCAGGCATGGCCCTCCCAACCCTGCGGCGCGAGCAGCTCGGCTGAGCGCAGCCTGAACTACTGCATGGATCCGTACGCAGGAACGGAAGGAGATGTTCCTCCACAGAGTCGTTAGTGACACCAACGCTGAGAGCTAGAGGGCTACCTTAGGGCAAAKCTAAAGCTAAACACCAGGGTACTGGGACATCATCTCCTGCATCAGYGAAACAAACCTAACTAGCTCAAGCACGACTGCTTGGGCTTTTCCAATCTCTCTTCTGGTGCCAGGTCCTGCTACAAATGGAAAAGAAGAAAACAAAACAAACAAACAAACACAGAGAATCGTTTTCCTAGATGAAAAAGCAGCAGAATCTTAGAACTTGAGGATCTGCTTTGTAATTTGCTACTGGCATAAACAAAACAAAAATTCCCATTGTTTAGTCCTTTAAATAAAAATTCCAGAGCATCCAGTGAACCTTCTCTGCACATACACACACATGCACACAGACACACAGTAGTGGAGAGCTCCAGAAGAACACGCATGGGAACCACAAAGCCCAAATTGTGAAGAGACATCGGGCATCTCACATTGGTGTGTCAAACTCTCATTTAGCAATGAGGCAGCCAAGTGATGCATTATAAGAAACCAATGGTCACAGCACACACAYACACCCAAATGCTATCATGGATACATTTTTCCCATTTTTTTTTCTGATAGATGCTGTTATTCATCTAGTAGTTTCTTCTTGGCTGTGCTGAAATTTCTGAAGAGCATCTGGTGCTTCTTTATCCATTATGAGTATGTAAGAATCTCAGTGGCAATAAACAACCAACCTGATTAGTACCACAAACAACAATCTCCCCTTCAGATTCTCTCTGAGCTGTTGCAAAAGTCAAATCTGACTCTGCTCCTGTGGTGCCACTCTATTTTTTAAATTAACAAACACAGCATATTAWTGTAAATTTGATGTTTCCTAAAAATTAGAAATGGTCATATAATTAGTTCAGCAATACACAAAGTGCATCTATTTGGTTCTTTCCATAGATCACTGTTTTTTGTAAGTTTGAATTCCTTCACAGTTTAAAATATTGTGAAGAAATTATATGTATACTTTATGTATAGACCTATTTATATACATACACATATATACACACAACTCTGTACTTTATATAGTCATAAACACCCATTACGTAACTATTTATATTATATACACATGGCATGAACACACATACACACACACTCAGTGAAGAGTTGGTGTAGGCTGAAATCATTCCACCAGGTTTAATGGAATAACCATGAGCTAAGAGACACAGACACACATATATTATTAGATAAGGGAAAGACCAATCAAACCAGCTCCTCCATTTTCCTATCAACACAGCATTGTTCCCACCCCATTCCATGTTCCACGTGCGCATGCACAGCTGTTCTGCACTCAGTCACTTCAGAGGGCAGCAGTGGTTCTTTCTGGCCAAGCGACAACAGTCAGTGCTGACGGGGGCTCCTCGTAACCTCCTCTGCTGCAGCGCAGTTGGGTTTGGACATGGTGGAGGGCGCCCAGCGCCGCGCGGCCGCTAGCGAAAGCGCCTGCTGAAGATCACTGCAAGCTACGGAACGGCTACCGGCTGCTCACAGCCTGCCAACTCTCTCTCCAACAAGTGGTACAGTTGTATAAATACGTACTTTAGCACAAAACAGTTTAACACGAGGCAAGTCCAGGTATGAGTGAGACCTAAAGGCCTAAGGGTGAACTTTGAAGGCCAGGAGTTCCTCCGAGTGCATGTTGTTCAAGGAACGCAAGTCAGGTAACTTCAAGAGAAGTTTTGTGAAAATAGAGGCTTCGTTGGGGTGGTTTTTCATGATTAAGGTCCTTAAAGCGCGGATTAGTGTCTCCTGAAGCGCCTCCACAGAATTGACATTTTCTATTCCAGATCGATCTATGGAGAGAAGAATGAGGGGAAGGGGATGGGAAAAAGGACTAAAGAGATGCAGTTTTCAGTATTTTCAGTACTTACTTAAGAATTAAAAAGAAAAAAAGCAGAAAAAAAATACTCATGTCAGAAGCTTAAATGTTATTGCAACTTTCCTACTATTAAGCTCTTGTTGAACTCTGAACTGGCAGCACTCAATCACTCTTTTTTCAATCACCCATGTTTCCAGRAAAGGCTAGCTTGAAGCATGGACTTAACTGCTTGGTTGAATCACAACTTTCAATACAAGTAGACGACACGGACACTTTAAAGTGAGTATTTCAAATATTTTTCAAGGCTGGATGTAGAACCCTGTGTAGAGCTTCACATTTGGAGGAGGCAGGAGGAACCCCCAGTCCAGAAGGAGGTGGAGAGAGAAAAAAAAAAAGAAAAAAAAAAAAAGGCCCCACACTCCAACCTGCTGGACTCCCAGGGACAATGGGAACACAAGCCTCCCCAGGGCTGGACCTATCTTTAAGTGTTCTTATCAAGCATTGACAAAATGAAATTTCAGAAGTGAATCTGGGGTTATATCATTCCCAAATAAAGAGGAAAAAAAGAGTTTCAGTATCAAGAAAAATACTGCACTTTCACACATGGTTACCCCCTGTAACACAGCTATTAAAAAAGCTGTATTAAGCATATACCTGTTTATTTTAGGCAGAGCCTAAAGTAAGTAGCTTAAAAAGAAATTTTTTAAAGCAAGATATATCATCTAATAATGATGTGCAGTAGTGTGTGCAGTTTTGTTTTCTTTTTTAAGCTGCAGCCTATCCTCCCTTCTTAAACTCCGCACAAATTCAGCACAGCCCGTACAYGCACGAGTGACTGATGCAAAGTGCAATGTGCTTTGATGTGTACAGGTACTTAAGCACTTTGCAGAAGTGGGACACGCAATGACAGCAGCTCTCTGGGGTAGCATAGAGCCAGTTCCCAGAGGCAGGCTGGCAAGTGTAAATCTGATCGGACTACTCAGGCGAACAGCGTCTAGAAAGTCCTCCTGAAGCATTCCATGTAATTCCCCACCTTTATGGGAAAGGATATTACTTAAAAATCTGTCCTAAAACATTTTTTGTTTGTTTGCTTTTTTGGTTTGTGTTTTTTTACTGCAGAGAGACTGCTCCAGAACATTTTTGCCCTAATAATTAGGACCTTCAGTCGATGTCAACCTGTGTTTATCAACACATATATTTATTGCTCTGTGAACACTGCCCACCAGGTCTGAGGAACAGCTGTTCCCTTCTCTGGCTGTTTGCATTCAATCCAGTCATGTATCAAGATACAGAGAGCCTAAGAGACAGACAGAAGAGAAGGGGGCTCCCAGCCTTTACTTGCCATCCTCTCAACATCTTTTTAGTTTTATTCTACCCTGAACAGGGGCTGACCAGATTTSCAGAGTATGTGAGACAAGGTCTCTCAAGGACTCATGAGTACAAAGACAGTGACACTTCCTGGTCTCTTTTGGAAGAGAAATGCAATCCTAAAAGCCTACTTTGACTGTCGGCGAGTTACGAGGGCCTCCTCTGCCCAGTGAATCTAAATCTTTCTTTTCCCTCTCATATTACTTCTGGCTGTTTCCAGGGCCCAGATGAAATCTTTGTTACTACTATTCAACTAACGGAGAATAAAATATGGGGAACTTTGATTTTAGTGGTTTTGTTTGGTTGGTTGTTGATGGTGGGTTTTTTTTTTTTTTTAAATCTTGCAATCACACAGCACAACCCTCAGCTTAGTAAGAGAGGATCTTGCCCCTAGACCTGCATGAGCTGCCTTTTTTTGGTTTTGTTTCCACCTTGCTTCCTCTTTCTGCACACACCAGTGTCCATGATTCATCTTGCCCTTTCCTCTCCAAACTGACCACCTCCAATTCAAAGAAGCCAGAGTGTTCATTTAGCTTTGGAGTGGCAGCAGGGTAATTCCACACCAGCACCAGAAACACCTCTACACACTCACCCTGTTTCTTCTTTCCTTGACATATGACAGAGTAAGAGGGTGTGCAGAGACTACAGACATTCTTCACTACTACTGTGTACAAATACCAGAGGGGTGAATGTAGGGAGGAGGGGACTAAACTCTTCTCAGTGGTGGCCAGTGACAGGACAGGGCACGATATGGGGAAGAACTTCTTTCCTGTGAGGGTGACAGAGCCCTGGAACAGGCTGCCCAGAGAGGTTGTGGAGTCTCGTTCTCTGGAGATCTTCCAAACCTGCCTGGATGCCACCCTGTGTCAYRTGCTCTGGGTGCCCCTACTTGAGCAGGGGGGCTGGACTAGATGATCTCTAGAGGTCCTTTCCAACCTTAACCATTCTTTGATTTCATGCTTACCTTTCAATCTGCACATTCTGAATATGTTAAGCCTCCACATTAAACCCCCATATTCTTATGCATTTTAGGACCAATCAGGTTGTGCTTTATGGAACTCCAGAAGTACTTTCTCAAGAATCTTTGAAGGTTGGGATTGGTGAGCAGTCCAATCACACACRAAGCCAAGTGAAGCAGCATTTAGGCCCAAAGCCATGACCTGAAAAACCTCGCTCAGCAGATGYGAGATGCCCAAATACCAAACACCTCCTCTTTTTGGCCTGCTCCACAGCTCTGATGATGTGTTGTACTTGCCTAGAACTGCCCATGGTATGCACCATCTCCAAGACAAACTGTACTGGGATCYGGCAGCAACATGGAACAGGCCACGCAGGCCCCTGGGGTGCTYGCCACACTCGCTGGCTACGCGCATGCTTAGCAGAGCACGTACAGGCATTGGGCCCAGCAGCTGGACAAACCAGAACGGTGGCTGTAGCCCGGTTATGAGTTGCACAAGGAGGGAAGACACCTGGTGGTTTTTAGTCCTGGTTTTAAAGGCCCTCTGGTTCTCATATTTTTTTTCTCCCYCTCCCTAGCCAGTTTTATTTTTTAGAATATGCAAAGCAGAGTCTGGAATACAGACTAAAACACATTCCTCTGCTACTGAAACGTTYTCACTAACGGTGCTGTATTTCGTGCTGCCATTCCTTCTGGCTTTGGAGCTTGCCAGCTGGGTACAACCCCTCTCATCACCACTGCTTATACATTTAAGAGGCTTCAGCTGCTCCATCCTGTACTATCAAGTTTCAGGTGGCCCTGCATGCAGCTCCTGGACTGAGTTGTCCTACCTTGTTTCCAGAAGCTTCAAGTGTTTGCAGYCTCATGCCTGGGGTGTCAGGAAGCAGATGTGGGGCTAACCCACTCATGCTAAGGGATACAGAGGCAAGTGGTCCCAAACTCTGGCTTATTGCCTGGGGAATAGGCACCACCAACATCCCTGCTTGCTACCTCTACACAGCTCCATATCCAGCAAGAAAGGATTCTATACCTTGTACACCAGGCATTACACACAAAGCTAACGTGCCCAATTTGGGTTTCAGATAATACTAGAGAAGTAGGTGCTTAATCCTTCTCTGAATGTGGGCCAGGGTGTTTTGAATTTCCAGGGACTGAAACAAGATATGAGACCAAAGATGTTAATGGATTGGCAGACATTTCASAGTAAGGAGTTACGATGCCCACAATGAGCGCTCTGACAAGAAGAGAGACTAAACTGCCTGATTTAAAGTTAAATAGGATATGCAATCGRCTTCAGTAATGATACTTGGAATAGAAGTATCAGCTAAAGACTTAGGATCTCTAAGGAAAATAATTTCGTCAACACTGTCCTGGGAAACTTTTAAGAGTCAGGGAAGAGTCAGACAAATGTCTTCTAAAGAGCTATGGGGCAAYAAGCTTCATCCTTCTTCAATTTCCYCCCACGTCTCAAGTGAGAGGGAGAAAAAACACCCCAAAGTCCAGACTTTTCCACTATTAAATGTATTTTTGAATTCCATAATACTTTAGGAAAATCCCTCTACCACGTTTTTCCTAAAGGCAGTACTAGACAGAACGTGTAAAAAATAAATCATAGGTCACTAGTAGCTTGAAAGGTGCTAATCTGGMCTTAGCTTGAAACACCAAAATATATTTTTAAATAAATCTTTTGATGTAGACACACATTCAAAATTTAGCATAGTTTTAGATAACTTTCTCTCCTTACCAGCAGATACCAGAACAACTGCTGTAAACAAACTCATTTCCTCATCACTAAGTTGCAGGGCATTTAGTTTCTCACTGAATTCAAACATGGAGTTGAGCAGATCACCAGCTCCCATTGAATGCAAGTCATCCACGCTGTACTTCTTTCCACTGAGGAAGGTGACAGTACGTTCCTTTGCATCAAACAAAGATGCAAACCGTACCATTAAAACCTGGTGAAATGAGAGAGAGAGAGAGAAAAAAAAAATGGAAGTAATATAAGTGGACTTCCTGAAAATCAAAGAGAAGAGAAACTAATTTAACATCATTCAAACTGGCTTATTCTTATTACCCACTGTACAAGCATTTTGCACAGAAATGTCAGCATGCTATTGAGCCATAAAAAAAAAAAAAAACCCAACAACGCAAGCTCTGCCTCAGTAGTCTCTGTGAAACAAGCAAACAAAAGAAAATAGGGAATGGATGCAGGGGAGGAGCTTTAGCACATAAAGGTAGGAAAACAAAAATTCAAGCCTGACAGCCTGAGCCACAACGACAGTCCCATTCATTAGCAAGCCAGCAGGACAACTTGCTTAAGCCACTGGGCAGCCAAAGGCATACAAGGCATTTAAAGAAGTATCTTCTTGGCCAAAAGCAGCAAAATAAAGGTATTAAACCAGATTCTTGCTTGGTGTAAACTGGAATAGTTCTGCTGAACCAATGCTGATTTACACCRCCCAATGATCTGGCCCAGCAAGCATTCTTGGAGGAGGACCATGCCACATTGCTCTTTCCACAGGAATGTTAATGCACTCAGGGAGAAGGGAGCCACAAGAACAGCCTTCAAAAGGCCAGGGCAGCAGGGCCTGAAGGAGCACCTGGTCTGTAGCTGCAGCTGGGAATACCCCTTTGATATAAGCACCTGGGCTGGAGCAGTTGAGATGTGCTGAACTTACCCCGCTAGGCTGAAATTTCTCTTGTGATTTCTCAGCCGTATTGTGAAATGTTTCCCTGTGGAATGGCTTGTAAAGTTGCATTTGCTCATGTTCAACAACCTTATTTACATTTTTCCATGTGTCATTTGCACACAACAGCCTTCTTATTTGGAGAAAATGAACCAACTGGTATTGGCTAAAACGTCAGACTTGCTGTACCCTCTCGGTGTGACAGTCTTCTCACTTACCCTACATAACTACATTAATTTAAATGGCATTTACTACAGATGAGATGAGAAACAGGTTTTCAGCAAAGACTAGTGCCTTTGATAAGCTTAAGGAAGGAGGGTTCAGGAAAAAAAAAAAATGTTTAAAAAAATCAAATACTATTCATGCACATTACATGACCTGCTGCTAAATTTAAACAGCCAAATGACATGCAGCAATCTGGATGAACACATGAGCACTATATATTATTCACTTTTGTTACCTAAGTTCTACGTCCTCTGATGACACTTGCTACTGTGTGCAGAAAACTAGGCACTAGGCAAGCCCTCAGAACACAACCATAAGAGACTGAAGAGGCAAGCAGAGCTCAAGCTGACCTTGTGCATGTGCAGGGACCAACCAGGTACCCCACAACTTTCCAGTTCAAATCGCTAAGCCCTTTTTAGTACTGCATTTTAGAAATAAGGGATCACTAACTTGAAATAATGAGCAGTATCTTCTGGGCAACCCARTATCAATGTTGTTCTCCAAAACTGAAACCCAGGAAGCTGCATTGATTTAGGCTAGGCAGAAGCCTATAGCTTTTAATATTAACATTTCTGTCCAAGGAAGAGTAGTTCAGATGGTGGTTACGGCACATAATTCCCCCTGTTTCACTTCAAGCAAGATTCCTGTTTGTGCATGCTGAGGATATGGCTGATCAATCCTATCATTTGACCAGTGCAAAGCAAGTGCACAGAAATTCCACACCAGCAAGTGCTTCCCCACGACCTGCAGCCAAATTATCAAGTTTGAGAGTCTGTGGACAAACTGAGTCACTAACCCAGTGGATTCAAGGGGCTTAGTAGCTCTACCACTACGTTTTGAGGGGCGGAATGAGCTCAGTTCCACATGGGTCCCTTGGTTTGGGCTCAGTGCTGCTTCTGCACTGGCCCATGTAAAACAYTGCAAGGTCAGAGCGGCGTTCTCAGCTCACCTATGTGTGAGAACACATATCTATATGCTGTGGTATATCTACACGTGGTGTGAGAACATATATCTATAGCTCTGGAGCTTCGGAAGCCCCATGGTCTCCATGCACTCACCCAGGGCTGCTGCCTCAGAAGCAGCCCCCATGCACGGAGCTGCCGGGACAGCCACACACCGCARTGGTCCACAGCACACTCGGAGGCAGCACCTTCACCCAGGCTTTTTAATAACATGCACATGTCTGGGTGCCAGCTCACTAACACTAACTATAACACTGACTATTATTAATATTTCGTATAGACAAGGGAATAGGAATAAGCATACAGCTCGACAATTATTAATTCCCCTGGATATGGAAACCTTTCAGTCAGTGGTACCTGTGACCAGAAAAAAAAAAAACATATGAACAAGGCTAAAGATTCAGGTGAATAAATGCCAAGACAAAATATTTTACTTGGCAACACAAAGGTTGGGCTTTAAGTTAGGTGAGTGGTTCAAGCAAGGTTTTTAACCCTCTTTCGAGCACACGGGACAGTGTGCCTCTGCATGGGAGACGCAACCAATAGTTTTGCAGGATGTGAACAACAGCTTACGAGGCTGAGACTCCAGGCCTAAGAAGAGAGCCCTCAGCCATGGAACAGTTTTACATAAATATTGAAAGGTCAAAAATAAATCAAAAATAGGTAAAAATACATAATAGCAAAATGGAAGAAGGAACGGTAAAACCCAGAAAGTGACACATTCAAGGCAGCATAGTTGCACCTTCCAGCCCAATAATTATCCATTTTAGAACTAGATTTCATAAATGTAGGTAAGAGGTCCAACACACTATGAGAGAAATGCTTTCAAGTAAAGGCAAATCTAGCATTCTTCGTAAAAAGTATCACTAACTCTGCCTTCCATTCTACTTCCATTCTACACCCTACTTTCCTCAAAAASAAAAACATAGCATCATAACTTAAATTCTTGATATTTCATCTCCTCTGGCCCTCTAAGCTTAAACTTCACATTTGGACACTTATAAAACATGYACGTGGTCTCCAGCAGATGAGAACAGGTCTTTAAGTAAAGGTCAGCTGGTGAAGGTCACTAATTATAACGCAGCACGGAGCATTCTGGCAGCACTGCCAGCTTAGCATCACTAGCTCACGCGTATGTCATGACTGCAAGGAGGTGACATTAATCAAGAGGCCCTGGTGGGATTAGAGCCTACAGGGATGGCCTGTTGGGCTGCGCATGGTCACAGCATGCCCGGGGCTCAGCAGCACAGCCAGGATCAGCACCACTGCACTGGTGGTGAGGGAGGCTGCACCAGCCCAGCGCTCTGGCAAAGGACATGCCTGCAGGAGGCGGGACACATGTTGTGATAAAACATATTTCTCTAAAATATGGTGAGTTAGCAGAGAGCTTTCTGAAGCCATCCACCCTTCCAGGTGCGATCCGCTTCGCTCCAGGCTAAGTGAAGGTAGCTATCAAAATAATGGTCGAGATCGAAAACAAGCAACTCCTCATTAGTCATTTAATCCCACCCAGGCAGCAGGGTTGGGAAAAGGGCAATGCAGCCTGTGAGCGAGCCAGGACCGTTCACCAAAATCTGACCAAAAGCACCCGCCACCATCAGCTAAAGGAGCGCTAGGAGCTGGCACCCATGGACGAGCTGCYGTGGCCTGAAATAACCTGCTGCTATTTATGGCTGTTCCCAAGGGGGCTGGGATGAGGCACAGTTTGCAGAGCCCAGGGCAGWCACGCAGAAGTCTCACCTCAAAGGTGCCAGCCTTCAGAAGGTTAACCTGATCGTGCTGGGAGAGGTCTCGGAAACCCGGGATGCGCTTGGCAAACTCCACCACTTCCTTCACTGCAGGGGTAAAACTCAGCGAAAACTCTTCCCAGACTTCATGGCCAGACTTGTTTGGGTCCACAAAGGGAGTCTTACTCATTGGACACACCTAATGTTTTCAAAATACAGACAGAACACAACACTTAAACATTTTTGACAAATACTGACAAATATTTCAAAGAAAGATGTTTATTCCTAAAGAAAACTTTGCAATAACAATATACAAAGATAAACAGTATTCCTCAGCCAATTCTCAAATCAACTGGGGTTTTTTTCTGTTAAAAAAGTCCATTATCAGTCTGTCAAAACTGCTGACTTTGAAAACTGCAGTATTGTTTGAAATAAAATATACTTGAGACAATTTAGAGTAATGCAATTCTTCCCTGATCCCACTCATGTTTGATGTTTGTGTTTCTCTTACCTGTGTTATCCCTGTAACCTCACAATCATCTGTGATTTCACAATCAATTGCCTGCAATCTCACAATCTCTACCGCACAAGATCTCATAGATCTTTCTTGTTTTGCAGGCATGTCAAGTGTTTTAGTCAACGTAACAGACGTCAGCACCAGAGCAAGAAACCGATCCTACATTTCCCAAGTCACAGGTTTCCGCTCTCATTACCAGACCAACCTTCCTTTCCTATGTATTTATAGTTTTCTTTTTTATCCTTCCTGTTTTTTTCTATTTCTTTTTAATCAGAGAAGGAAGATCAAAAATCCGGTATTTCACTTTTGTCCACAGTCAATGGATGATAAAATACCTGTTCCTTAGAACAAACAGAACATCGTTCTGACCAAGAAGTCCAAACCCACTACAATGGAATCTCAATCACAAGAAAAAAGTCAGACATACAAGTAAAGGCTGTCAGTAAACTCACACTACAAAGTCCCCCGCCACCAGTCACTCAGATACTTTCAGTTCCTCCTTCTAAAATGAGGTATTAATGACGGATAAACCTTTTCCTATACATTTCACCCATAGTCAGCAAGGACAAGAATTCCTGCAAACATCCCTCTGAAGTACCAGATGGTACAGGCAACTCTACATAGCATCAGCAGAACAAATAGCAAAGAGTAAGATACATTACTAATTCTTCAGAGCTGCACTCCTTGTGCTGGCTATCCCAGATTCCAGAACTGTCTAGCAATTCACTGCATGGGAAGTCAGCCAGAGGAAAGAAAATGCCYGTGTATTTCTGTACCTTTCCCCCCAACAAATACAGAAAAGCTCCTGCCTGGGCAATCAGCACATAGAAATCCCTCACCTTTCTCTCTCCACAAAAGAGGAAAGAATGGAACTGCAGACTTTCTGGTCCAGTTACAAACAAGGACACGATCTATGCATCTGAGGACAACCTCCAAATTCACATTATTACTTTGCTGCAGGAGGAGGACCCTTTTCAATAAACTGAAAAATCATTCTGAGTCAGCCCAAACCATTTTTCATTTGGGAATCTTTCTGACAAAAGGAAGCCTGGGTACATAATGAAGAGCAACTRATCGCTGCTCTGCAATATTGCAAGAGTTCATACAACACTATCAAATATACAGTACTTACCAAAAATAAGGAAACTGTTTCAGCACCCTGTTCTGATTCAGACAGCAAAACCACCTCAGTTGCACATGCTACAGCTGATTAATCTGAGGGAAGGGCAGTATTCTCACCTACTCACACTTTTTCTAAAGTCTMCCGAGGCATCTTTACACTCAGGACTAATTCCCATAGAGGAGATTTTCAACTTGCTCAGGCACTAGGTTTTTAGAAATACCTTTTGAAAAGCAAGTTGTAAGCAGTGCTTTTTAGACATAGAGAGAACTAGCAAAAACACACCCAAGCAACTCCTGAATATCTGCYTCTGTAATGGATTACAGCTTAATCAAATTTGCTTGCTGCTCCTGACTCATTTTACTCAAATCCTGATCTCACTGAATTCTCTGGCAAAATCCTTATTTGTGCTGGGGATGCGGGGCTCCGTTTGATTTGGTTTGGTTTCCTCACTGCAGGCTGTGTTAAACCTCCCTGCAGCTACTAGACACAGGTCAGCACGACTGCTTGGGCCTCCCCAGGCGCAGCCACTGCACGCCCATGCAGACAGGTTTAACCTCTGCTTCGCAGGAGTGCCAGGGATGCCACTGAAATGACTCCACACACTTTCCCTGCAAGGAAGAAAGGTGGAGGATGATTATTATTTGCAACATCGTGGTGTCTGGAGTCTGCAATTAGAGGTCAGAGCCTGCTAGGGGTGCCACGGTCCACATACGCAACAGTCAGGAAAACAAAATAATCCAGCATCAAAGCAAACAAACAAACAACCCTCCAAACACAGACATTTTTCAGGAGCCTCCGAGAGTCATGAAGAAACCTTACAAGGAAGGGGAAAGAAACAAACTCTCAGCTTGAGCACTTCAAAAAGTTCGGGGCTTGCATTTGGAGAGTGGGGCGGGATGAGAACAGGGATGTCATGTTCTCTCATCCCAGGCGGTTACAGTGATAAAGAGAAGGACAGTCTATTTTAAGGGGCTTACAGAACTGGCTGCCTGAATAACAGGGAAGCAGCAGGTGCAAGGCACAGGGGAGGGAACTGTTAAGGGGAGTTAAAAAAAAGGCAAGAAAATAGGAAGYACCTTTGTTAAGAATTCAGTGAGAAACTACTCTAGGGCAGTCTTCTAGGTGACATAAGCACATCAGTCTTCTTGGCATTCCCAGGTAAGTACTACAGAAAAGACGCTGAACTTTTCCCAAAGGATTTTAGCAACGTAACTCACTCTTGCCTCTGTTCAGATATGAGGATGTTCTAGGGTAGAAGGATGCTTGCCATATGGCTCCCATTGAGACCCTATTTTATGCAGTCTGTAAGAAAACAAGCCTGTCCCCATTTAAAGGGAAGAAAAGTAAACAGAGATAGAGAAAAGAAGACATATAGAAAGATAGATAGCCCACCCAGCAAGACAGATTTCAGAAGACATCAGTAAGGCCCAGAAATAGACTGACTTAAAACCCTAGTCCTGAGGTTTCACTCCAGAAATTYTGAATATCCTTTAAAACAAAACACAGCACATCTGCCTGTGAATCATTCAAGAAGAATCAGTGAAGAAGGGAACCTATGAACTCTTAACACTGCTTTTGCTTAAAATCAACTCAGTTAAAGAAGAAAAAWTTGAAGAAAAATATCTTCAACCAATGCCCTTTTATGTCTATTAATCTAGTCTCAGCTAACTCATACTTGAGCAAAAGAAGTTTATGGCTTCAAATCCTACACAAAACTTATTTTCCTTCATCACAATCTGCACTACCAAAACTGTCCTACTAAACTGTCCTACTATTCTGAGTTTTAGCAGTTGTGCCAGTTAACTGCACGCAGCTTCACTTACAGGCACTTACAGACAGGCACAGCTGGATCCATTTGTATTATATATATATATATGCATCTATATGTACACACACACATCCCCCTACCCATACATTTTTAAAACTATATTAAAAGAGCATCACTAAGCCTTTCACCAAGTCAAATCAAACAACTGATGTCAATATACCAGATGCAATCTTCCTCCGGTACTGCAAGAATAACCGGCACTCTTGTTTGGAGGAAAGACGCCTTCTGGGATCCTGTCACACACGCGYTGAGCGTAGTTGTTGGTGAAGCTCACACAGGGGCCACCCGTGAAACCCCCGGCGTGCCCGCTTGGATAATGCAGCGGATTTCTCCCTTTGTACTGTCCGCCAAGGTGCTGCTCGCTTTCAGGGTAGTGGGGRCCACTGAGGCCAGCAGGACAGCACTCGTTGCTCAAGATATATTGTTCAGGGTTGTTTGAAACTCTCTCCCCGCTCTGGGGCTGCAGGGGCTCCACTGGGTTTTGAGAGTGTTCTTGGTTGTACATGAAAGTGTCCTTGTGGGCCCTGGTGACCATACCGATCACCTCCTCCTTAGCAATGTCAGAACCAGGAGGGGGAGAAGGGCTTTTGATGTTTTCTCGCTCTTGCTTGGGCTTGGAGGAAAACTCTTCTTGCGGCACCTGATCTTGAGGCTCTGTCGTTTCATTGGGCAAGTGGCTGCTGAACTGACTGTTCATCATGGTTTTCATGGCACTCTGCATTTCAATCAGCATCCTTTGCTTCTCACGTTTAGGAATGCGGCCAAATCTAACAGCTACCGAAATGGAGAAAGGAGGGGGGAGGGAACAGGGAGGAAAAAAAAAAAGTCAGTCCTGAAAGGATTAGCAGTATATCACAGACATCCAAACAAAATGTTAAAACAGCACCCAAAAAAAAAGAAAAGAAAAAAGAAAAAACTACATTAAGCAACAGTAATCTTGCCTTCTAGGAGGGAGCATTAACACTGCTGTCATCAATACTACTAGCAGAGGTATCATCACCGAGTCAAGGACGTTCACGGACATAGGACAGGCACGAGGTGCTGTTTACGTACAAAGAGAGGCAGCTCTAAAACACAATTAAACTCTAAACCATTCTCCTTTTTCTTTTCTTTTTTTTTTCCTCTCCTGATTTGGCTATAGATTACAGACACAGATGCGTTTAAGTGGCAGGATTTCAGACTGGTTCAATTAAACRGGTACAACTTTATGTGCTGACAAACTAGATGAATTTAAACACAGTTCTCACGTTTTAATGCAAGTCCTACAGGACAGTTCCTAATGGGTACATTTTCTCTCTCACAAAACAAAGACAATCGATACTGAATGAGACTTACCTTGTCAAGGCAAAGTTATTAGAAAAATCTGGCAAAGGCTTTTTCTGCTGAAAAGGGGACAGGCATCATGTGGCTGCATCACTTTTAACTCTAACCTAGGGAATCCGCAACTACTTTTACCATCCAGTCCAACCACGGCCTGACGGGGGCTTATGACCAGTTTCAACTGATGTAATTACGTTCACCCGGTAGCCCATCATTAACATAACTAAATCTCCTTCATTAAAGCAGGTGCAACCTTATGCACAAACAAGCGCCTAGGGGATGAAATAACTCATATGCATGACAAGAGCCCAGAACAATTATTTGAAGTAAGTTTTCACACTCCACCCAGTAAATTAATAATAGCCCAAGATTCCTAGTTCTTGTGAGGTAAAAACCCAGAGAAAATTAAAAAGTGAAACACAAGAAATAACTGTTTGTGACAGGCGAGGTTTAGCAGACTAACAAAATATACTTTCAACATTCCAATAAAAAAAAAAAAAAGTCACAAGAAGTGGACTGCAGAAACGGGGCTAGAGACTCAGCTGAGTCTTTTGCTCCACCTCCACCAAAAGCTAATTTATGAAGTTATGTAGTTACATCCTTGCTCCATGCAACAAAAAACTTTTTGTATGCTATAAAGGTTGCTGTAAGGCTATTAAAATTGCATGACCTCCAACTGGCCTCATTTCACTCACCAAAAAAAAAAAAAAAAAAAAAAAAAAAGAAGCTGTTCCACTTAGTCCATTTCACTTGGACAGAATTGCCTTTTACTGAAGRCAGAGAGATGGGGGTGGTAGGAGCAATCTTGTCCCAGGCAGAATACAGCTTAAAATATTAACTCACTAAAACAAGATTAAGTCTCTTGTTACATCTGTGCCCCTACCACGGCACGGCACTGCAGGGCAGCCGCTGCCGTAATCTGCAAGGACACATCTCCGGCCACTCCTACGCTACCAGTTCAGGACAGTCACAGGGCAAGCGSACAAGCTCACGGGCACGTGCTCTCACAGGGAGGCTGTCTCGGGCAATGGGACGAGCTGCCTCTCCCGCAGCCAAGATCCCTCCCAGCTGTTTGGAGGCGAGCAGCGCTCGCTGGGGGACGCCCGCGGCCCGCCACGGGCACGTACCATCTCTGGACATTCCAACGGACAGACACTTCTTGAAACGGCACTGCTGGCATCTGTTCCTGTTCATCCTCATTATGGAGCAGTTGTTATTCTTCAAGCACTTCTTATATTGGATATTTTGCTGAATGCTTCTTCTGAAAAAACCCTGCAAACAAAAACACATGCAACTACATGCACCAAATCCTTCAGTCAACATTCACCTTTCTGCACATGTAAAGAATTTTAGTGTCTTTTAGACTGCTTGAGAGCCATCAGCGAGTGCAAGAACACATAGATCCTCATGACTTACTACACCTCAGTACATCATCCATCTGTGTATAAAGCAAACTGGTTAYAATTTCTAATATAAATCTAAACAGATTTTGAGTTTTGCCTGCATAGTCACCACTCAAAATCAAAAAATATCTTCCATCACTTTACTTCATCACTGTATTGCCAATTTACAAGGTTTGCCCTCAGTTTTCTTAGTCAATCACCATTAAAGCTAAAAGCCAAAATCAGATCCTTCCATCTCAAAACTTTGTCAACAAAACCATCTGCTTGCACCATCTGCTTTTCAAAGGTCTCTCACATAACCCTTAAGCTGACAAATGCCTTCACAGAATACAATATTTGCAGTGTTATAATAACAGGTCTGCATTTCCTGATATTARCACACATCTTTTACACAGTAGTTGAGTGTTGTTCAAAATGTCTTGAAATTGTTTAACAGAAATGCATACCCATGATTTTTCACATGCCATCACCCCTTCTCCCTTACTGAGATGAGAGAACCTGAGCATTTCAGCAGCAGGAAGGTGAGCAGAAACATGGCTCACCTTACAGCCCTCACAGGCRTGAACACCATAATGAAATCCTGAGGCGACATCTCCACAGACTTTGCATAGAAGAACCATGCCATTAAACTCTAGAATTAGAACAGAGAAGTCGAGAATACAGAMAATCAGTGACAGCTGCAGGAACATGCTTCCAGCTTCTCAATGTGACTAAAAGCAAAACATGTAACTTCAACATTAAAAAAAAAGCGGCACGGGAGCAGAAAACACGAACATATGAAAACCCTGAACAGTTCAGAAGGTGGGAGTTTAAGGGAAGAGGRAAAAAACAAACACAGAACACAGCAGAAGAGGGAGAGAACATGTATTCACTGGGCTTTCAATTACAGTAGCACTGTGCTCAATAGAGAAAAGGAAAGACTRCTTACATTTACATACTTTTAAAAGCAGCATTTAGGTAACTAGGTCAAAGTTTGGTCTCAATCTTTTTTTTTTTTTCCATCAGAAAAAGGAAGCCCACAAAGACTGTGGTTTCCCTTGCCAATAACAAACATATTTTTCTTAAAAAAAAACCCAGAAATATTAAAAAACACTCAACTTTATCATGTATTTCAAACAAGCCATAGTGCTGACCTAACACTGGTCCTGCTGATGCTGATGGAAATTTTATCAGCGACTTTAGTGGCCCAAACTTAGCTGAAAGCTGAGCAACAGCAACARCTACAAGTACTGCAGCAAAACACTTGCTGACGTGCCTGCCCATTCAAAACTGTTGAAAAATGTATTTATTGATCATTTTTTGTGATTACAACAAAAAAAAAAATTAATCTCACAGTTACTTCAGACTTACATCCACAAGTTAACACTTAAAAATCAAAATGGTAAAGGTCTCAGTGYAATATAAATTTTTGGAAGCTCAATTATTTCATGTGCGAGTGCATGTGTGTGCTCACAGGCACAATTAGATTTTTGACATCTCTCCATAAAAAACYCTGAAGGAAAACACTGATTGCTACTATTTTTGTTTGAGAGCATCTTTTAAATCCAGCTCTTTTAATTGATATTGATATTTGGATTTTTTCCTCAAATCAATTTTCACTCGTGATAATCTGAAGTAAAGTAGGACTGTATTTATGGACTGCTTGAAACTARTAACAATACTTTACATACTGGCATCAGTGTGGTAGTACAACACTGTAYAACAGGTATGGTAATATGTTAAATGCATAAAAAATAAAAAACGAGGCTTGGCTACAGGCCCAGAAAGGAGGCTCCTCGTAAGACCTGGCTGTAACACACGCACAGTCCCAGGCTGTAGGGATGGAAGAGGAAGGTGGTGGTTTCAGGAGCTGGCACCAAACCTACTTGTGACTCCATTATGGCCCTTTGTCAAACCAGCGACACTCGACTGGTTTGGTTTAATAGGCTCCTCCAGCCGGTCGCTCTTGGGCGCAGCA
The DNA here is from genome assembly GCA_003342815.1 of Eudromia elegans. Taxonomy (NCBI): domain Eukaryota; kingdom Metazoa; phylum Chordata; class Aves; order Tinamiformes; family Tinamidae; genus Eudromia; species Eudromia elegans. The sequence continues at coordinate 2,425,063 of PTEX01000068.1, forward strand.
TCGGAGCCCTCGCCGCCCCGACTGCCGCAGCTGCTTTCCGAGGAGGAGCTGTTTGGAGAGGAYGGCACAGGCGAGGAGGATGACTGGAAACCGCTGTCTGAGCTCTCGCTGTGACATGAGGCTGGGCTGGATGCCGAGCTCGACGAGCTGATGTAAGCTATCACACCCCCTAAGGCAGGAAAAAAAGGCAGYGTGCAGTGACATAACAAGCAGACATGCACCCCGGCCACGTGAGCCACGCGATGACCCGGCATCGCCGGCCCCGGCGCCCATGTGCGCCTGCATGCCCTCCCTTCCCTCCCTCCCTCCCGCTCCCTTGGCTCCGTGACGTTACAGAGACTGACCCCATCTGCCCCATCCACTTCTGCCATCTTATCAGCCTCCCTCAGCTGCCGATGAGATTAAACAGGAGGGGAGGCTCAAAGGACAGAASGAGCAGCCCCAGTGCTAGCAGGAAGGGTGCGAGGCAGGAG